>CAXKSV010000019.1:0-147500 GCA_964056405.1 Acronicta alni | reverse complement strand
CCTAACCTAACCTAACCTAACCTAACCTAACCTAACCTAACCTAACCTAACCTAACCTAACCTAACCTAACCTAACCTAACCTAACCTAACCTAACCTAACCTAACCTAACCTAACCTAACCTAACCTAACCTAACCTAACCTAACCTAACCTAACCTAACCTAACCTAACCTAACCTAACCTAACCTAACCTAACCTAACCTAACCTAACCTAACCTAACCTAACCTAACCTAACCTAACCTAACCTAACCTAACCTAACCTAACCTAACCTAACCTAACCTAACCTAACCTAACCTAACCTAACCTAACCTAACCTAACCTAACCTAACCTAACCTAACCTAACCTAACCTAACCTAACCTAACCTAACCTAACCTAACCTAACCTAACCTAACCTAACCTAACCTAACCTAACCTAACCTAACCTAACCTAACCTAACCTAACCTAACCTAACCTAACCTAACCTAACCTAACCTAACCTAACCTAACCTAACCTAACCTAACCTAACCTAACCTAACCTAACCTAACCTAACCTAACCTAACCTAACCTAACCTAACCTAACCTAACCTAACCTAACCTAACCTAACCTAACCTAACCTAACCTAACCTAACCTAACCTAACCTAACCTAACCTAACCTAACCTAACCTAACCTAACCTAACCTAACCTAACCTAACCTAACCTAACCTAACCTAACCTAACCTAACCTAACCTAACCTAACCTAACCTAACCTAACCTAACCTAACCTAACCTAACCTAACCTAACCTAACCTAACCTAACCTAACCTAACCTAACCTAACCTAACCTAACCTAACCTAACCTAACCTAACCTAACCTAACCTAACCTAACCTAACCTAACCTAACCTAACCTAACCTAACCTAACCTAACCTAACCTAACCTAACCTAACCTAACCTAACCTAACCTAACCTAACCTAACCTAACCTAACCTAACCTAACCTAACCTAACCTAACCTAACCTAACCTAACCTAACCTAACCTAACCTAACCTAACCTAACCTAACCTAACCTAACCTAACCTAACCTAACCTAACCTAACCTAACCTAACCTAACCTAACCTAACCTAACCTAACCTAACCTAACCTAACCTAACCTAACCTAACCTAACCTAACCTAACCTAACCTAACCTAACCTAACCTAACCTAACCTAACCTAACCTAACCTAACCTAACCTAACCTAACCTAACCTAACCTAACCTAACCTAACCTAACCTAACCTAACCTAACCTAACCTAACCTAACCTAACCTAACCTAACCTAACCTAACCTAACCTAACCTAACCTAACCTAACCTAACCTAACCTAACCTAACCTAACCTAACCTAACCTAACCTAACCTAACCTAACCTAACCTAACCTAACCTAACCTAACCTAACCTAACCTAACCTAACCTAACCTAACCTAACCTAACCTAACCTAACCTAACCTAACCTAACCTAACCTAACCTAACCTAACCTAACCTAACCTAACCTAACCTAACCTAACCTAACCTAACCTAACCTAACCTAACCTAACCTAACCTAACCTAACCTAACCTAACCTAACCTAACCTAACCTAACCTAACCTAACCTAACCTAACCTAACCTAACCTAACCTAACCTAACCTAACCTAACCTAACCTAACCTAACCTAACCTAACCTAACCTAACCTAACCTAACCTAACCTAACCTAACCTAACCTAACCTAACCTAACCTAACCTAACCTAACCTAACCTAACCTAACCTAACCTAACCTAACCTAACCTAACCTAACCTAACCTAACCTAACCTAACCTAACCTAACCTAACCTAACCTAACCTAACCTAACCTAACCTAACCTAACCTAACCTAACCTAACCTAACCTAACCTAACCTAACCTAACCTAACCTAACCTAACCTAACCTAACCTAACCTAACCTAACCTAACCTAACCTAACCTAACCTAACCTAACCTAACCTAACCTAACCTAACCTAACCTAACCTAACCTAACCTAACCTAACCTAACCTAACCTAACCTAACCTAACCTAACCTAACCTAACCTAACCTAACCTAACCTAACCTAACCTAACCTAACCTAACCTAACCTAACCTAACCTAACCTAACCTAACCTAACCTAACCTAACCTAACCTAACCTAACCTAACCTAACCTAACCTAACCTAACCTAACCTAACCTAACCTAACCTAACCTAACCTAACCTAACCTAACCTAACCTAACCTAACCTAACCTAACCTAACCTAACCTAACCTAACCTAACCTAACCTAACCTAACCTAACCTAACCTAACCTAACCTAACCTAACCTAACCTAACCTAACCTAACCTAACCTAACCTAACCTAACCTAACCTAACCTAACCTAACCTAACCTAACCTAACCTAACCTAACCTAACCTAACCTAACCTAACCTAACCTAACCTAACCTAACCTAACCTAACCTAACCTAACCTAACCTAACCTAACCTAACCTAACCTAACCTAACCTAACCTAACCTAACCTAACCTAACCTAACCTAACCTAACCTAACCTAACCTAACCTAACCTAACCTAACCTAACCTAACCTAACCTAACCTAACCTAACCTAACCTAACCTAACCTAACCTAACCTAACCTAACCTAACCTAACCTAACCTAACCTAACCTAACCTAACCTAACCTAACCTAACCTAACCTAACCTAACCTAACCTAACCTAACCTAACCTAACCTAACCTAACCTAACCTAACCTAACCTAACCTAACCTAACCTAACCTAACCTAACCTAACCTAACCTAACCTAACCTAACCTAACCTAACCTAACCTAACCTAACCTAACCTAACCTAACCTAACCTAACCTAACCTAACCTAACCTAACCTAACCTAACCTAACCTAACCTAACCTAACCTAACCTAACCTAACCTAACCTAACCTAACCTAACCTAACCTAACCTAACCTAACCTAACCTAACCTAACCTAACCTAACCTAACCTAACCTAACCTAACCTAACCTAACCTAACCTAACCTAACCTAACCTAACCTAACCTAACCTAACCTAACCTAACCTAACCTAACCTAACCTAACCTAACCTAACCTAACCTAACCTAACCTAACCTAACCTAACCTAACCTAACCTAACCTAACCTAACCTAACCTAACCTAACCTAACCTAACCTAACCTAACCTAACCTAACCTAACCTAACCTAACCTAACCTAACCGATGCAGCAACAGCCTATTCGACAAATAGCCCCTTCTACGCAGCAAGCCGAAAGGCAAAAAAGAACATAAGCAGCCCCGAGTACAGCAACGATATATACAAAATTTTAAACATAAGATCAACATATGTTAAAATAGCTAACAGGCCTGAGTTTCATGAGAAACACAGACAGTTGAGCCAAACACAGAAAATCAAAATAAAAATTAACGACAATCATACGAACACGGTCGTAAATAAACAAAATATCGGACATATACTCGACGCTAACTCAAAACGGGAAGTAGATGGCAAAAACAGCCGGAAAAAAGACATGTACAAGCAAACAATGCTTTAACTAATATTTTGTAAATATTAACGTTAAGCATTAAAATACAATAGAGTAGACGTAATAAATAAGCATTAGAATTAAGTATTAGGCAGTAGCTGAAACTAAAAAACAAGTTAAAGTAATAGAAATAAGTTTTAAAATAACAATAGCATAAGCTTAGAAATAAGTGTAATATATGTTAAGACATAAATTAAGAATCGCCCCCTTGGTTTTTGTAATATCCGAACAAAGGATATAAATAGAGTTAGATAGCACGTAGCCAATAGATGGGAATCCTACCCATAAGATACGAATGAGGATGAATGAAAGAAAGAAGAAGTATGCGGAATGAGAGTACGAGAGGGAAAAAAGAAGTTAAGTATAGTAGTATAGTCAAAAGAAACAATAAGGAAAAGAAGATAAGTAGAAATAGAGTATCAGAAAGTATGTCAAATAGTCGAAAAGAAATAAGTTAAAATAGAAGATTAGAAAGAATATATACCAGTCAAAAAGAAATAAGTAGAAATATAAAATGACAATATAATATAAAACAAATATAATTAACATAAACAACAAAAATAAAAAAGCATAATAATATCAACGGAAAGCTACAGGCTCCGATCATGTTGGAGGTAGAAGCATGGCAGGAGTGTGGTTTTAGCCGGTACGAGTCCGGCACTACCCAGACAGCCTGACATGCTCTGGCTGTCTGGGTGTCCATGAGGATTTCCCACTCCTGCCAAAAAAAAAAAAAAAAAAAAAAAAAAAAAAAAAAAAAAAAAAAAAAAAACCTAACCTAACCTAACCTAACCTAACCTAACCTAACCTAACCTAACCTAACCTAACCTAACCTAACCTGCAGCCCTCGCCCATGTTCAGAGCTGGGGTATTAGTAATAAACTCAAATTTGCACCACATAAGACTTGTGCAATGATAGTAACAAACAAGCTTAAGTACGATACACCAGTACTGAGCATGGCCGGGGTCGGCATTAAAATGGTTCGAAGCATGAAGCTGCTGGGTCTAACAATAGATGACAAGCTGACCTTCAACGAACACTTGAAGAACCAGTGTAAGAAAGTAGCCGAAATCTACAAACAACTGGCACGGGCGGCAAAGGTCAGCTGGGGTCTGAATAGGGATATCATCCACACCATCTACACAGCCACAATAGAACCCATCATCACATACGCGGCTGGAGCTTGGGCTCCCGCAACAAAAAAGCTAGGGATACGGAAGAAGCTAGGTTCTGTCCAACGAGGATTCGTTCAGAAGCTCTGCAAGTCCTACCGTACGGTCTCTCTAAACTCGGCACTGGTACTGGCCGGGATACTACCTCTAGACCTTCGCATACAAGAGGCAGCAGCCATGTATGAGGCAAGGAGAGGGTCGTCCCGGTTTGTGCCAGGAGACCGGGAGATCGAGAGTATGGTGGGATTTGCAGAAACTTCTCACCCAGCCAAGCAAATGGCCCTGGAGTTCACGTGCCTGGAAGACCAACAACACGTGGATAACCACAATGTGCAGGCGGTGCGAATATTCACCGACGGCAGCAAGATTGAGGGGAAGGTCGGAGCCGCATTATCCCTATGGGATAATGTTGGCGAAGTCCAGAACCTCAAACTTAGCCTCGCCGCGTACTGCACCGTCTACCAGGCGGAACTACTAGCCATTTGCAAAGCTACCGACGTAATCCTCACACGCAATGAGACGAGCTATGGCTTGTACAGCGACTCAATGTCAGCATTGCAGGCGCTTGCAAGTCATGGTTCGCTCCATCCTCTGGTGGCCCGTGCGCGAGCCAATTTGGCTCTAGCCTTGAACCAAAGCAAAGCTGTGTCTCTGTTTTGGGTCAAGGCCCACGCGGGGCTGCCAGGGAATGAGCGAGCGGATGAACTGGCGAAGGAAGCGGCATTGAAGTCACGGAGGAGGCCGGACTATGACAAGTGTCCGATTTCATTCATCAGAAGCCAAATCCGTAAGGAATCGCTCGATGAATGGAATCGGAGATATGTGTCTGGCGAGACCGCCTCAGTGACGAAAATGTTCTTTCCGGACGCCATCGAAGCCTTCCGTGCCACGAAGCGGGTTAAACCCACAGGCGTACTCACGCAGATCCTGACAGGGCACGGTGGGTTCTCAGAATACTTGAACCGATTTAAGTGTAAGGAGAGCCCATCGTGCATCTGCGATCCCGAAATTGCGGAGACGGTCCCGCATATAATCTTAGACTGCCCCGTACACGAGGTGGAAAGATTTAACTTTGAGAGCCAAACAAATTTAAAATTACAGCGCGAAACAATAAGTGAAGTCATGAAAAGTGATAATAGACAAAAGTTCTTAGCATACTGCGAAAGTGTAGCCAATAAAGTTATAGTAAGAAATAAAGATAGATGAAACAACTATGTTTCTCTGTATATTATGAAATATATAATTGTAAACATAGGCAAATAGATTATAAAATAAGTAAGTAATAAGCAACATAAGAAAACTGTAATTAGAATAAAGATAGTATATACTTCATAGATTTAAGATAAAATGTAAATAGACAAAGAAAACTTTTGTAATTAAAAGACCGTGAGTAAAGTTATTCCCTCAATAATATAAAAATAAAGTAAATAGCAGAGTAGAATAAGAAATAGTAAGTGGGAGTCCCACCCACTAGAAAGAATGGCGAAGGATGTGAGAAAGACCCTGTATGAAGAATAGAAGTACGAGAGGCATGAAAGCGAGAACTGGTATGGAAGAGGATAGATATACAATAGGCGCCAATTATGTTGGCGGATTAGTCGGAAAAAAAAAAAAAAAAAAAAAAAAAAAAAAAAAAAAAAAAAAAAAAAAAAAAAAAAAAAACCTAACCTAACCTAACCTAACCTAACCTAACCTAACCTAACCTAACCTAACCTAACCTAACCTAACCTAACCTAACCTAACCTAACCTAACCTAACCTAACCTAACCTAACCTAACCTAACCTAACCTAACCTAACCTAACCTAACCTAACCTAACCTAACCTAACCTAACCTAACCTAACCTAACCTAACCTAACCTAACCTAACCTAACCTAACCTAACCTAACCTAACCTAACCTAACCTAACCTAACCTAACCTAACCTAACCTAACCTAACCTAACCTAACCTAACCTAACCTAACCTAACCTAACCTAACCTAACCTAACCTAACCTAACCTAACCTAACCTAACCTAACCTAACCCGCGGTTAATTTTTACAGCAAACATTGCATTTTGACGCGGTTTTCAACCCTTATATTGTTTTATTTTGTTATATTTGTCATCCGGGCACACATCCGCGTACCTGGACACCAAAATTTTCCATTTTCACGAAAATTTAATTTTCACCATACTTATATTTTTAATAAAAATCATAACTAATTCATTTTTCTAAATTTTTATAATATTTTGATCCCGTTCGATACACATCAGTCTGGAACAGCTCCTGGCGCGCGTCCCGGCGACCGTGACCTGAAAACAAACAAGAAAATTAGTAATTTTGCTGAAAAATTGACCAAAAATACAGTTTTTTGACCATATCTTCAAAATTTCCCCCACCACCTACCCCTAATTCTTGCACAGTTTTGTAGCCCGTTTCACCCCGAATCCGCAGGTACCCCGCTTGTTGGGATAGCTTGCAGGAAAACACAAAAAATTGCCCCCCCCACCCACCCTGTCTCACTTGGCCAGGTAAACTCGAAGCAAGTACTAAAAATTTATAACCGTTAATTGACAGTCTTAACAGTCAGATTTACTGATATCGAGTAGTGGTGCAAGGTGAAGTTTTACCTGAGGACGTACGAGCCATAAAATTAATGTCACGATAGGCCCTATTGGCCTGAATCAACGGACTATATAGATGACTGCCTTATTCTTTCGATTTGCAGTCATAGACAAATCATTTGGATACCTGTGACTAATAGTCGCTCTATTTACACTTGTTAGCTTATTAAGGCTTTAGCATAGTTTACTTATACTATTTTGCTTCTTTATTTTACCTTATTTTGCGTCCCTATTGACGCTTTTTATCGCATTGACGCATACCATTCAACATGTTCGGATTCAGAACACCTTTAAAAACGACCGACGGCGAAAAGTCTCCACCAAAACCCAGGGCAGCCGCGGCCCTGAACGTCAGACGCAGCATAGGTGAGTGGGAAGCCACAAACACCAGCCCCACCACCTCTCAGACGGAAAAGACATCGCAGGCTGGCCCTGCGAAAACAAGGACAAAGCCAGCTCTCACGCAGGAGAGCAAGGCCGCGACCGTGACCACTATGCGGAAGTCCGTCGAGACATGTTCGCCGCCAAAGATCAAATATGCTGATCGAACCGCGGAGGCAAAAGCTTGCCTGACAAAGGCCAAGCTTAACCTAAGCAGCTCCAGAAACCTAAAGACGGACATAAAAACAGCTATCACCGAAGCCACAGAACATCTCTACAGACTGGTAAAAGAAGCTGAGTCGGAGTTGAAAGCGACAAAGCTACGAATGACCAAGGAAGTGTCGGTAGCGTCGGTAGTGACAGACCCCAAACCTCTAGCCACAGAATTGCCTTCTCTTGAAGAATCTGATTCAAGTAAAATCCTTCTCCAAATGCAAGAACACGCAAAGCTCCTAGCAGAAAATAACAGGAAAATAGATGAGCTCAAGGAGAAGATAGACCACCAAAAAGAATTCCTGGATAGAGGTACCTACGCGAGTGTGACCGCAACTCAATCCGCGAACTCACTGCCAAAGCGGAGTACGTTACACTCGGTAGTGGTCACGTCAAAGAACGAAACCGAGACAGGTGAAGAGGTCCTTAGTAGAATAAGGGAAGCTGTAAATGCCAAAGACGGATGGATAAAGGTGGAAAGAGTGAGGAAAGCCAAAGACAGGAAAATAATAATAGGTTTAGAAACGGAAGAAGAGAGGAACAAGATAAAGACTAGGCTTCAGAAGGAAGGAGTTGACCTCACTGTCGAGGAAGTCAAAAACAAGGACCCGCTACTGATCCTGAGGAACGTTTTAGTAGTCAATACTGACGAAGACGTTCTGAGCGCACTCAGGAATCAGAACAAGGGTGTCTTTGACGGCCTCGGCGGTGGGGAAAACAGGGTGGAGATAAGATACAGACGGAAGACACATAACCCCCACATAGGCCACGTTATCATCAGCGTCTCGCCCACCATATGGCGACGGGCTATGGAAATCGGGACCGTACACATCGACCTCCAGCGCATTAGGGTCGAGGATCAGTCCCCGCTGGTCCAGTGTACCCGCTGCTTAGGCTTTGGGCATGGAAAGCGGCTTTGTAAAGAGCCGGCGGACTTGTGCAGCCACTGTGGCGGTCCCCATATGAGGTCAGAGTGCCCGGACTGGCTTGCAGGATCACCACCCACCTGCCGGAATTGCACGAGGGCAAAAATGGAACAAGGTACGCAACATAATGCTTTCAGCCACGATTGCCCTGTGCGAAGAAAGTGGGATGACGTGGCCAGATCGTCGGTAGCATACTGCTAAGGGCACCCAAGACTCTAACCCAAGCCTCTACAAAATCGTACAAGCCAACCTCCAGCGGAAAAAACTCGCAACAAACGAGCTCCTTTTGGAAGCTGTGAAACGCGGAGTCGCCGTTGCTCTCCTCCAGGAACCATATGTGGGAGCGGCTAAGGTCATTAGGAACCACAGGGGCGTTCGGATCTTCCAGAGCACCGACACCGGAAACGGTACTGTCAAGGCCGCAGTAGCGGTCTTCGATCAAGACCTTACAGTCATACAGTACCCGAAACTCACCACGAACAACATCGCCGTGGTGGGGATCCGGACCAGTGCCTGGAGGATCACGCTCGTCTCCTTTTACTTTGAGCCGGACCAGCCGATGGGACCTTACCTGGAGCACCTCAAACACATCGAGGAAGAGGTAGGGCCCAGAATGTGGATCGTTGGAGGAGACGCAAATGCGAAAAGTACCTGGTGGGGAAGCTTGTCTATCGACTGTAGGGGGGAAGAAGTATCCGGAGTTCTCGACGAGCTGGGTCTCAACATACTCAACAGAGGGGAAATTCCGACTTTCGATACGGTTAGAGGAGGAAGACGCTACTGTAGCTACGTCGATATCACGGCATGCTCGACGGATATCCTGGACCTGGTTGACGACTGGAGGGTAGACGAGGGTCTCACGAGCTCGGATCACAACGGCATTGTTTTTAACATCAAACTTAAAAGATCCAAAGGCATAAAAATTAGTAGAACCACTAGACTATATAATACAAAAAAAGCAAATTGGCCTGAGTTTCGTGAGAAACTCAACCAATTAATGCAAGATAGTAAAATAAATAAAACAGAAATAGACAAATTAAAATCAACTGATCAACTTAACTTAATTATATACAGATACATACAATCAATAAGAGATGCATGCACCTCATCAATGCCTATGAAAAAGAGTATGGAAGTACTCACCTTGCCGTGGTGGTCCGAGAAACTCGAGAGGATGAAACAGGAAGTCGCAACCAGGAAACGCAGGATTCGATGTGCCGCGCCGGTCCGAAGATCGAGAGTCGTTGAAGAGTACCTGAAACAGAAAGTTGAGTATGAAACGGAAGCAGCCAAAGATATGGTCGAGAGTTGGAAGAACTTCTGCGCCAAACAGGACAGAGAGGGGGTTTGGGAGGGTATCTACCGAGTGTTAGGAAGGACCAAAGGAAGGGAAGAGGACCAGCCGCTTGTGAGGGAGGGGAAGGTGCTGGATGCGAAGGGGTCAGTGGAGCTCCTGGCGAACACTTTCTACCCAGAAGACCTTATGGACAGCGATAGCACATGCCACCGCCTTATTCGACAAAAGGCCGACGTTGTGAATGTTGGAGATCAAGATGATTCATGTGAACCACCATTCACAATGGCCGAGCTGATGGCATCGTGCAAATCCTTCAACGCCAGGAAAGCCCCAGGAGCAGATGGTTTCACCGCCGACATTTGCTGCCAAGCCATCGAAAGTGCCCCTGAAGTAGCTCTTGCCCTCCTGAACGGCTGCTTAAAATCCTACCACTTCCCTGAAGTCTGGAAGGAGGCGATTGTGGTCGTACTAAAGAAACCGGGGAAAGATGACTACAACACCCCAAAGGCGTATAGACCAATCGGCCTTCTACCAATCCTGGGCAAAATCTATGAGAAGATGTTGGTGGCCCGCCTCAAGTTCCATCTGATTCCGAGGATGAGTACTCGCCAGTATGGATTCATGCCCCAGAGGAGCACGGAAGACTCCCTCTATGTATTAATGCAGCACATCCGTAGCAAGTTAGAAATGAAGAAAATAGTCGTCTTGGTATCTTTGGACATAGAGGGAGCTTTCGACAGCGCCTGGTGGCCAGCCATAAGAGTCCGACTGGCTGAGGAAAAGTGTCCAATCGGTTTGAGGAGGGTCATCGACAGCTATCTCAGGGATAGAAAAGTCAAGGTCAGATACGCGGATGAGGAGTTCAGCAAGCTTACAAATAAGGGTTGTGTCCAGGGTTCCATCGGGGGACCAATACTCTGGAACCTTTTGCTGGACCCGCTCCTAAAGAGTCTAGAGGCTAGGGATGACTATTGCCAAGCCTTTGCGGACGATGTTGTGCTGGTCTTCGATGGTGACGCATCGCTGGAGATCCAGGGACGTGCCAATGCCGCTCTCGAACACGTTCGGCTCCGCACAAGACCAATGCAATGGTCATCACACGCAGACTAAAATATGACACCCCACGCCTGAGTATGGGCGGGATAGACATTGCCATGTCCAAGGAAGTCAAAATCCTGGGCGTCACCATCGACGAAAAGCTGACATTTAACACACACGTCGCAAATGTGTGCAGAAAGGCAATAGGAATCCACAAACAGCTAACCAGAGCGGCAAAGACCAACTGGGGACTTCATCCGGAGGTCATTAGAATAATATATGTGGCAACCGTGGAACCAGTCATCCTGTACGCAGCCAGCGTGTGGGCCCCGGCTGCTAGAAAACTGGGCGTCATGAAGCAGTTGGGAGCAGTGCAGCGCGGTATTGCGCAAAAGCTGTGCAAGGCTTACCGGACGGTCTCTTTGAACTCTGCGTTGGTGCTGGCTGGGATTCTACCTCTCGATCTCCGAGTCCGCGAGGCGGCATCATTATACGAGGCCAGGAGGGGGGTGCCCCAGCCGGCACTCGGCGATAGGAGTGTTGAGCAGACCGCTTCGGCAATGGAAGCCCCACACCCTGCGGAGCGCGCTGAGCTAGAGCTAGTGAGCCTGGTGAACAGAGAGCAACTTAATGCCCAGAACGAACTTGAAGTTCGTATCTTTACGGACGGGAGCAAGATTGGAGGCAAGGTTGGGGCTGCGCTCTCCATCTGGAGCGGAGACGTTGAAACCAAGACTCGCAAGCTTGCTCTCCCACACTACTCCACCGTCTACCAGGCCGAGCTTCTTGCAATATGCGTCGCAACCAGGGAAATGCTCAGAAACAGCGCGCAATCGTTTGGAGTTTTCAGCGACTCCATGGCGGCCCTCCAAACTATACAAAATTACGACCGACACCACCCACTAGCAGTGGAGGCAAGGGCCAACATGAGATCTTTGGCTATCCAAAACAAGGCTGTCACCTTGTTTTGGATCAAAGCACATGCAGGTTTGGAGGGAAATGAGAGGGCCGACGAATTAGCCAAGGAGGCCGCTGAAAGGTCCAAAAGAAAGCCGGATTACGACTTGTGCCCGGTTTCGTACGTCAAGCGATGCATTCGTACGGCAACGCTTGACGAGTGGAACCGTAGGTATAGCTCCGAAACAACTGCTTCAGTGACCAAATTGTTCTTCCCTGATGCGGTGGCTGCGTACAGAGTCATTAGGAAGCTTAAAATTAGCAATGTAGTCACGCAGATTATGACGGGGCACGGTGGGTTCTCGGCATACTTGTTCCGATTTAAGTGCAAGGAGAGCCCATCATGCATCTGCGACCCCGATGCTGACGAAACGGTGCCACATATATTATTTGAGTGTCCTGTGTTTGACAGACAAAGATTGGAGGCCGAGCACTTACTGAATATTAAAATCGAGGCCGGAAATTTGTGGCAACTAATGGCAAGCAAAGATAGAGACACAGTAATGGAATACTGCATAAAAATTTGTGAGAAAGTAATAAAGAGAAATAAAACTGCATAGGGAAAAAATGCTTAATTAATATTATGTACGATATTAAGAGTAAGCATTTAAAATAATGAATCTCAAAATTATTTAAGTATAAGCGGACACCAAGAAAAGAAATAAATAAACTTGATCTGCCCAATAAACTAAATCAACATTAAACAGTATGTATAGAGTCAGGAAAACAAAAAAGACAGTAGAAATAGAAGATTAGAAAGAAGGTATTGTAGTCGAGAAGAAATAAGTAGAAATAGAAGTCTAGAACATATTATAAAACAAATACACAATAACAAAAGAAAGAGTAATAATATATGCGGAACAGTACAGGCTCCGATTATGTTGGAGGTAGAAGCATGGCAGGAGTGTGGTTTTAGCCGGTAAGAGTCCGGCACTACCCAGACTGCCTCACCTAGTGAGCGGTCTGGGTGTCCATGAGGATTTCCCACTCCTGCCCAAAAAAAAAAAAAAAAAAAAAAAAAAAAAAAAACCTAACCTAACCTAACCTAACCTAACCTAACCTAACCTAACCTAACCTAACCTAACCTAACCTAACCTAACCTAACCTAACCTAACCTAACCTAACCTAACCTAACCTAACCTAACCTAACCTAACCTAACCTAACCTAACCTAACCTAACCTAACCTAACCTAACCTAACCTAACCTAACCTAACCTAACCTAACCTAACCTAACCTAACCTAACCTAACCTAACCTAACCTAACCTAACCTAACCTAACCTAACCTAACCTAACCTAACCTAACCTAACCTAACCTAACCTAACCTAACCTAACCTAACCTAACCTAACCTAACCTAACCTAACCTAACCTAACCTAACCTAACCTAACCTAACCTAACCTAACCTAACCTAACCTAACCTAACCTAACCTAACCTAACCTAACCTAACCTAACCTAACCTAACCTAACCTAACCTAACCTAACCTAACCTAACCTAACCTAACCTAACCTAACCTAACCTAACCTAACCTAACCTAACCTAACCTAACCTAACCTAACCTAACCTAACCTAACCTAACCTAACCTAACCTAACCTAACCTAACCTAACCTAACCTAACCTAACCTAACCTAACCTAACCTAACCTAACCTAACCTAACCTAACCACGCGGGACTAGCGGGGAACGAGCGCGCGGACCACTTGGCCAAGGAAGCGGCTCTCAAGAGCAAAAGGAAGCCCGATTATGACCAGTGCCCGATCTCATTCGTCCGGCGGCAAATCCGCCAGGAGTCTATAGGCGAATGGGATCGGAGGTATAGGGGCGGAGAGACCGCTTCCGTAACCAAGCTGTTCCTCCCTAATGCACTCCAAGCGCACAGGATTGTGCGGCGGATCCAGCCAGCGGGGCTCATCACACAGGCGATGACGGGGCACGGTGGGTTCTCCGAATACCTGCACCGTTTCAAGTGTAAGGGGAGCCCATCGTGCATTTGTGATCCAGAGGTCCCAGAATCGGTACCCCACATCCTTTTCGACTGTCCACTCCATGCAAACAGAAGACATCGCTTCGAGATGGAGGCCGACACGCATCTAACGGCAGGGACCTTAGCGGCGTGCCTATCGCAGAAGAGCACGCAAAATCTGCTGCTGGCGTTCATTGACGACGTGTGCAAGCTCGTCGTCAAACGCAACAAAGCCGGCTAGGTACTCGTATTTCATTATACCATGACCTAAGCCGGCTCAGCACACAAAAACAGCAGCAGACAAGGTCCCTGACCATGTTAGGGGTACTCGCAAGGCAGGAGTGTGGTTTTAGCCGGTAAGAGTCCGGCACTACCCAGACAGCCTCACGTGCTGTCTGGGTGTCCATGAGGATTTCCCACTCCTGCCACAAAAAAAAAAAAAAAAAAAAAAAAAAAAAAAAACCTAACCTAACCTAACCTAACCTAACCTAACCTAACCTAACCTAACCTAACCTAACCTAACCTAACCTAACCTAACCTAACCTAACCTAACCTAACCTAACCTAACCTAACCTAACCTAACCTAACCTAACCTAACCTAACCTAACCTAACCTAACCTAACCTAACCTAACCTAACCTAACCTAACCTAACCTAACCTAACCTAACCTAACCTAACCTAACCTAACCTAACCTAACCTAACCTAACCTAACCTAACCTAACCTAACCTAACCTAACCTAACCTAACCTAACCTAACCTAACCTAACCTAACCTAACCTAACCTAACCTAACCTAACCTAACCTAACCTAACCTAACCTAACCTAACCTAACCTAACCTAACCTAACCTAACCTAACCTAACCTAACCTAACCTAACCTAACCTAACCTAACCTAACCTAACCTAACCTAACCTAACCTAACCTAACCTAACCTAACCTAACCTAACCTAACCTAACCTAACCTAACCTAACCTAACCTAACCTAACCTAACCTAACCTAACCTAACCTAACCTAACCTAACCTAACCTAACCTAACCTAACCTAACCTAACCTAACCTAACCTAACCTAACCTAACCTAACCTAACCTAACCTAACCTAACCTAACCTAACCTAACCTAACCTAACCTAACCTAACCTAACCTAACCTAACCTAACCTAACCTAACCTAACCTAACCTAACCTAACCTAACCTAACCTAACCTAACCTAACCTAACCTAACCTAACCTAACCTAACCTAACCTAACCTAACCTAACCTAACCTAACCTAACCTAACCTAACCTAACCTAACCTAACCTAACCTAACCTAACCTAACCTAACCTAACCTAACCTAACCTAACCTAACCTAACCTAACCTAACCTAACCTAACCTAACCTAACCTAACCTAACCTAACCTAACCTAACCTAACCTAACCTAACCTAACCTAACCTAACCTAACCTAACCTAACCTAACCTAACCTAACCTAACCTAACCTAACCTAACCTAACCTAACCTAACCTAACCTAACCTAACCTAACCTAACCTAACCTAACCTAACCTAACCTAACCTAACCTAACCTAACCTAACCTAACCTAACCTAACCTAACCTAACCTAACCTAACCTAACCTAACCTAACCTAACCTAACCTAACCTAACCTAACCTAACCTAACCTAACCTAACCTAACCTAACCTAACCTAACCTAACCTAACCTAACCTAACCTAACCTAACCTAACCTAACCTAACCTAACCTAACCTAACCTAACCTAACCTAACCTAACCTAACCTAACCTAACCTAACCTAACCTAACCTAACCTAACCTAACCTAACCTAACCTAACCTAACCTAACCTATTTATATATTTTGATTTTAAATTTTTAAAGCGGTACCCACACCCCTTACAAAATGTTCGGCCATCGCACCCCAGCTAAAAGAACGCCCGCCTCAGCGCTAGCATCGCCCAAACCGACCGAGAGCCCCGTCATGCCCGCCTCAGCGCTAGCATCGCCCAAACCGACCGAGAGCCCCGTCATGTCGGAGGCGATCCAAAACGTGCGCAGGAGTATCGGAGAGTGGGAAGAGGTCGGCAGGAAGTACCCGAGTCGGACGGTGGAGGCCAAGGCCTGTTTGGCGAAGGCGAAGCTCCACCTGAACAACTCGCGGAACCTTAAGACCGAAATTAAGACCGAGGTCCTGTCGGCCATCAACCGGCTCTTCGAGCTCGTAAAGGAGGCAGAAAAGGGCACAAAATCCTGTCCTGCCACTGCCACTCCCCCTCCCCCTCCTCCTCCAGCGATGTGCGACGAGGCTGCTCCAGCCAGCCGGAACACTAGCGAAGACGAGGCCAAACAGGCCAAGTTAATAGCAACGCTGGAGGAGCACGCGAAACTGCTTGTCGAGAACAGCGGCAGGCTTGAAGAAATAAAGACCCTAATGACCAAGCAGCAGGAGGATGCCCGAGAGTGGAGGACCTACGCGAGTGCCGCGGCCGCCGCGTGCCCTGGAAATCGCACCCAGACGCCAACCGCGTTGCACTCCGTGGTCATCACCTCGAAGGACGAGTCCGAGACTGGGGACCAAGTCTTGTCGCGCATTCGGCAGGCGGTAAACGCGACGGATGGGGGAGTGACTGTGGACAGAGTCAGAAAAGGAAAGGACAGGAAAGTGATCTTGGGGTGCAGAACGGAGGAAGAAAGGGAAGAAATAAAAAACCGCATAATGAAGGCAGAGGTCCTGAACGTCGAAGACGTCCAAAACAAGAATCCCCTCGTCATCTTGCGACACGTGCTGGCTTTCCACACCGACGACGAGATCCTGAGGGCCCTGCGAAACCAGAACCAGCAGATTTTCGCTGCCCTCGAGAAGGAAGACGCTGGTGTGGAAATCCGGTTCCGTAAGAAGACGAGGAACCCCCACGAGGTCCATGTGGTCCTAAGAGTGTCCCCGAAGCTGTGGAAGCGGTTGACAGACGCCGGAACCGTGCACGTCGACCTGCAGAGGGTCCGACTGGAAGATCACTCGCCATTAGTGCAGTGTTCCCTCTGTCTGGGATACGGTCACGGCAGGCGCTTCTGTCAGCAAACCGTGGAAAAGTGCAGCCACTGTTCGGGGCCTCATAGGAAGGCAGACTGTGAAGTGTGGCGCGCCGGCAACAGCATACCTACTTGCTGCAATTGCACCCAGGCGAAATCGGGCAACGTGAATCATAACGCGTTTAGCGAGGATTGCCCGATCCGCCGGAAATGGGATGCAATTGCAAGATCAGCGGTAGCGTATTGCTAAGGTGGTGCCGCGCCCACACATAGCAGAGAACCCCACCAGACATCGAGCGTACCGCGTCGTTCAAGCCAACCTACAGAGGAAACAGCTGGCAACCCATGAACTCATGATTGAGGCCGAAAAGCGCAAGATCGCCTTTGCGTTGCTCCAGGAACCGTACGTGGGCGGGGCTAAAAAGATGAGAGACTACCGGGGAGCGAGAGTCTTCCAGTGCGCGGCTCAAGAGAGTGGACCTGTAAAGGCGGCAATAGTCGTCTTTGACCATGACATCGACGCCATACAGTGTCCGAAACTGACCACTAACAACATCGTAGTGGTCAGACTCAGAACCAGCGCCTGGGAAATCGCAGTAGTCTCTCTCTACTTTGAGCCAGACCAGCCCATCGCGGGATACCTGGAGCACCTGAAAGCAATCGTTGAGGACATGGGACCAAGAGGAGTACTCGTAGGTGGCGACGCGAACGCGAAGAGCGCCTGGTGGGGGAGCCCAAAAACGGACCCAAAGGGGGAGGAGCTGTCTGGGGCCCTCGAAGAATTGGGACTCCAGGTACTCAACGTCGGCGACACCCCTACCTTTGACACCGTGAGGGGTGGCAAAGTGTACAGCAGTTTCGTCGACGTAACGGCCTGCTCAGAGGACCTGCTGAACCTGGTGGACAACTGGAAGGTAGACGACTGCGTCACGAGCTCGGACCACAACGGCATTACATTTAACATACATACACACAGAGGACAGGGCACACATACACAACGCACAACAAGAGTGTACAACACAAAGAAAGCAAAGTGGACCCAGTTTCGCGAGAAACTGGCCCAACTCCACACACAAAAGCACAAAAGGGTATAAACAAAATAGAAATAGACAATATTAACAATACATTAGAAATAGAAAACAAAATTATAGAGTACACAAAAACACTAAAGGAGACATGCGACGACACAATACCCAAAATAAAAAGTGCCATAAAACTCACCTTGCCGTGGTGGTCCAAGGAGCTCGCCGACCTGAAGAAGGCAGTCTCCACCAGGAGACGCAGGATCCGATGCGCCGCACCAGTCCGCAGAGAGCGGGTCATACAGGAGTACCTGGAAATAAAGGAAATGTACGAGAATAAAGAAAAGAGGGCCCAGATAGACAGCTGGAAGGACTTCTGCCAAAAACAGGACAGGGAAGGAATGTGGGAGGGGATCTACAGAGTGATCGGTCGGACTGCCAAAAGACACGAAGACGCACCCTTGGTGGACAACGGGACTGTCCTCACTCCAGAGGCATCGGCGAAGCTGTTGGCGGACACATTCTACCCCGGAGATCCTGAGGATGAGGATGACGACGACCACCGCCAGACTAGGGAGACAGCGAAGCGTGTAAACGAGCCGAGTCATGATGAACACCATGACCCGCCGTTTACACTCCAGGAGCTGAAGTCGGCGGTGGAGAGTTTTAACCCAAAGAAGGCTCCGGGAGCCGATGGCTTCACGGCGGACATCTGCGCTCACGCAATTCTCCAGGACCCGGAGACGTTTCTTGCCCTGGCTAACAAATGCCTAAAATTGGGCTACTTCCCAACCACCTGGAAGGAGGCCACAGTGGTGGTCCTTAGGAAGCCGGGCAAGGAATGTTACACCACCCCCAAGTCACACAGGCCAATTGGCCTCTTGCCGGTCTTGGGGAAGGTCCTGGAGAAGATGGCTGTCCGAAGACTGAAGTGGCATCTGATACCACGGATGAGTACTCGCCAGTATGGCTTCATGCCACAGAAAAGCACCGAGGACTCCCTCTACACCATGATCCAGCACATTCGATCAAAGCTGGAACAAAAGAGACTGGTCACAGTGGTGTCTCTGGATATAGAGGGAGCCTTCGATAGCGCATGGTGGCCGGCCATCAGGGTCAGACTGGCTGAGGAAAAGTGTCCCGTGAATATCAGAAGGCTACTGGACAGCTATCTGGAGCAGAGAAGCGTTGGTGTCCGCTACGCCGGTGCCGAGTTCCGGAAGTCCACGGAAAAGGGTTGTGTCCAAGGGTCGATTGGCGGTCCGATCCTGTGGAACCTGTTGCTGGATCCGCTGCTAAAGGGCCTAGAGCAGCAGCGTACCTATTGCCAGGCATTCGCCGATGATGTTGCGCTCATCTTCGATGGGGCGACAGCTCTGGAGATTCAGGGGCAAGCCAATGCCGCCCTCGAGTATGTGCGGAATTGGGGCATCAGAAACAAGCTGAAGTTCGCGCCACACAAAACCTGCGCGATGGTAGTAACCAGGAAGCTGAAGTATGATGTCCCAATCCTGCGCATGGGCGGGGTCGACATTGTCATGTCCAAGGAGCTGAAAATACTGGGCCTTACTATAGACGACCACCTCACATTCAACACCCACGTGAGGAATGTGTGTCGTAAAGGCCTGGATATTTTCAAGCAACTCTCCAGGGCTGCGAAGGTGAGCTGGGGTCTCCACACGGAGGTGATCCGCAGCATCTACACGGCGACGGTAGAGCCGGTAATAATGTACGCAGCAAGTGCCTGGGCCCCGGCAGTGAAAAAGCTTGGAGTGCAGAAACAGCTCAATGTGGTCCAACGAGGATTTGCCCAGAAGCTCTGCAAGTCCTACCGCACGGTATCGCTGAACGCGGCGTTGATGCTGGCCGGCATATTACCCCTTGACCTACGCATACAGGAGGCAGCTGCCCTGTACGAGGCGAGGAGAGGGTTCCCCCGGCCAGACCTTGGAGACCGCGAGGTCGAGCGTGCGGTGGCATTTGCAGAGACTCCTCATCCCGCAATGCACGTGGCCATGGGTTTCGTCTGCCTGGCTGATCAGGCAGACGTCGATGCCCACAGCAGTCAGGCGGTACGCATCTACACCGATGGCAGCAAGATTGACGAGAGGGTCGGAGCGGCTCTATCACTGTGGGCTGGTGACGCCGAGACCAAAGCCGTCAAACTCTGTCTGCCATCGTATTGTAGTGTGTACCAGGCGGAACTACTGGCCATCTGCAGGGCAACGCGGGAGATCCTCAGGCGCTCGGAGGCGAGTTTTGGCATATACAGTGACTCCAGGTCAGCTCTCCAGGCAGTCACCAGCCAAGACTCGTCTCACCCCCTAGCAGCAGAGGCGAGACAGAATCTGCGCCTGGCCTTGACCAAGAGCAAAGATGTGTCCTTGTTTTGGATCAAGGCCCACGCGGGGCTAGCGGGGAACGAGCGCGCGGACCACCTGGCCAAGGAAGCGGCTCTCAAGAGCAAGAGGAAGCCCGATTATGACCGGTGCCCGATCTCATTCGTCCGGCGGCAAATCCGCCAGGGGTCGATAGGCGAATGGGATCGGAGGTATAGGGGCGGAGAGACCGCTTCCATAACCAAGCTGTTCCTTCCTAATGCACTCCAAGCGCACAGGATTGTGCGGCGGATCCAGCCAACGGGGCTCATCACGCAGGCGATGACGGGGCACGGTGGGTTCTCCGAATACCTGCACCGATTCAAGTGTAAGGGGAGCCCATCGTGCATTTGTGATCCAGAGGTCCCAGAGTCAGTGCCCCACATTCTCTTCGACTGTCCTGTCCACGCGAAAAGAAGGTACCAGATCGAGACGGAGGCCGACATAGTACTAACGGCAGGGACCTTAGCGGCGTGCCTATCGCAGAAGAGCACGCAAAATCTGCTGCTGGCGTTCATTGACGACGTGTGCAAGCTCGTCGTCAAACGCAACAAAGCCGGCTAGGTACTCGTATTTTATTATACCATGACCTAAGCCGGCTCAGCACACAACAACAGCAGCAGAAAAGGTCCCTGACCATGTTAGGGGTACTCGCATGGCAGGAGTGTGGTTTTAGCCGGTAAGAGTCCGGCACTACCCAGACAGCCTCGCAAGCTGTCTGGGTGTCCATGAGGATTTCCCACTCCTGCCCAAAAAAAAAAAAAAAAAAAAAAAAAAAAAAAAAAAAAAAAAAAAACCTAACCTAACCTAACCTAACCTAACCTAACCTAACCTAACCTAACCTAACCTAACCTAACCTAACCTAACCTAACCTAACCTAACCTAACCTAACCTAACCTAACCTAACCTAACCTAACCTAACCTAACCTAACCTAACCTAACCTAACCTAACCTAACCTAACCTAACCTAACCTAACCTAACCTAACCTAACCTAACCTAACCTAACCTAACCTAACCTAACCTAACCTAACCTAACCTAACCTAACCTAACCTAACCTAACCTAACCTAACCTAACCTAACCTAACCTAACCTAACCTAACCTAACCTAACCTAACCTAACCTAACCTAACCTAACCTAACCTAACCTAACCTAACCTAACCTAACCTAACCTAACCTAACCTAACCTAACCTAACCTAACCTAACCTAACCTAACCTAACCTAACCTAACCTAACCTAACCTAACCTAACCTAACCTAACCTAACCTAACCTAACCTAACCTAACCTAACCTAACCTAACCTAACCTAACCTAACCTAACCTAACCTAACCTAACCTAACCTAACCTAACCTAACCTAACCTAACCTAACCTAACCTAACCTAACCTAACCTAACCTAACCTAACCTAACCTAACCTAACCTAACCTAACCTAACCTAACCTAACCTAACCTAACCTAACCTAACCTAACCTAACCTAACCTAACCTAACCTAACCTAACCTAACCTAACCTAACCTAACCTAACCTAACCTAACCTAACCTAACCTAACCTAACCTAACCTAACCTAACCTAACCTAACCTAACCTAACCTAACCTAACCTAACCTAACCTAACCTAACCTAACCTAACCTAACCTAACCTAACCTAACCTAACCTAACCTAACCTAACCTAACCCAGTACTACTCGAGGTCCCACCGAGAGCACGTGCTTTCCTGACTCGCTCCGCACTTAAAAAATCATTTTAGTGGGTTATTTTAACCGAATTGTGACAAGTTCAGTGTCAAAAGATTCGTCTGACCAAGCCCCATCCGGCTAACTTATCTGTGACAGCCGCATTTTCGTGGCTAAAGCGTGAAAAGTGAAAAACCCAAACTTATTGAGGTTATTTTTTCAAAAAAGTGACAAAAAGTTAAATATTTCAGTGACCAGTGAAGGTATAATAGTGCGACAAGTGCCCCCTGGTAGGCGACGTGAACAGCAGTCTTCCTACACCTGCAAAACCAGCTGCAGGCGCGCGGTTCTCCCGGAAAATTGATTTTTCCATTTTCCGGAGGACACGTGCCCACCGAAGGAGACGCGCTATACCCACAAAATTTTGCTGGAACGTTCCCGGCACCTATAACAGGACAAACCCACTGAAAACAGATTTTTAAATTAAATAGGAAAATAATTACAACACATCAAAAGTTGAAACTTTGAGGCATCATAGCTCGGAAACGAGGAGGAAAACCGAAATTCTGCAACTGCACGTCGCTGCGCGCTCATCCGAAGAAGACGGACATAGAGGTTTTTAAATTTTAGACTTATATTTAAAGGAACTATAATTAAAAATATTATTTTTTCTGTTTTTTGGTTAAAATTATATTTAAAATTTTATATTTTTTATACATTCCAATCGTTATAGATAGAGCTCTAATTTAGGCAAATTATCATATTTTTTGGGCAATTTTAGGACTTACCGTTCCAAAGATACAGATTTTTTAGTGTTTTTCTGTTGTAAATTAGTAAATAATAGAAATAAATTAAATTTTATTGTAGAAATAGCCTTAAGTTACCCATTGGAACCGTAATAAGCCCAAACACGGGCCATATAACTCTAAAATTCAACAATTTAGTACAAATAACTATTTGGTTATAAAAGTTAGGAAAACTTTGACGTGTAATAACTTTGGAACGGAAGGTCGTAGAGAGACGGGGTTTCGAGGACTGTACACCTCAGATACTGAAAAATAGCGTAAGATAGGTTTTGGCGCGTTTGGGCAAAATTTTTTATTTTTGCCCAGGACCCCCCTGGTAAGGAGGCCGAGGTAAGGCCAAACGTCCCAAAAGAAACCCGGACTCTCTGTGACCACGGGTTGCGGAGTTGTGGCGATTTTTATCCGGACTTTGACAGATAGGCGGCCATCTTGTTTTAACTAAAACCGGCATAAGTTCCGAACGCGACGCGCTAGCGAGCTGCGGATTGCGGAACCCTGTTCGGGGAAAAGAGGGCTACCTGTCTGTGGAGTTTGGAGCGGATCGGTGTCCGGAAAATCCGGACCCCCAAAAACCACTGCGCGCGTTGGGGGAGGTCGAGCTGATCGGGGTAAGCCCAAACTCGGGTAATCTGGGACATCTAGGGCCAAAGATATAGGCCACCAAAGTCTAACTTTGACAGTCGCAGCGGCCATATTGGAAATATTCAAAGTGCAATATCTTTGGAACGGGTTGTCCCAGAGAGTTGGGGTTTCCTCTGGTCAGTTGCGGATTTCATTTACGACGCGTTCGTGGGGTCTCGGGGTCTTTTCGTGGGGTCACGGGGGTCAGGTTTTTGGGGACACCGAATCGCGGAAAGGGGTATACCGGAGGGTAGGACTCGTCGCGCTCTCAAAGATAAACCCAAGCACGGGGGCAATCGGTCCGGAGGTTCAGAAGTTGCGGGCAATAACCTTTTTTGGTTATTTAATAACCAGAATTTTCAAAGGCCTGTAACTTTTGAACCACTTAGGATAACTGTGCCGTGTTTGGGGTTGTTGGAAGGGGCTCAGCGAGCACTATCGAACGGTGTACCCTAGGGGGCTCTACATAGAGTCGGGGAAAGAGTCGCCACAAAACCCAACGCTACCGAGACAGAGAGCGACACGGTGGACTCTGAGTGGCCACACGACGTCAGACCTTAGTCTGAACATATAAAATAGACAGAGCAAGGCTCTATAAACAGTTTAAGTTATTGTATATGTAAAAAATCTTTTTTGTTATTTTTGTCGATGTGTTGATTTACTGTGTGAGTGCTGGTGAGCTGTGAATCATACCGACTATCTCTCGCAGTAGTGCAGAGCTGACACCAGCTTACCATACACTTACCACTTGCTTACCGGGAACGCGAACAAACCACAGCGCACCTATTGGTCTCCTGGCTGCGTGCGTGACAACATCTGTAACACGGACAAATTAACAAATATTAGTGACGAGGTTCTTTTGAATCTTTTAATACAGTTTATATTTTATTCATTCTTATTCGTTGTTGACACTATTAGCATAGACATTACACATATACATATATACATTTTTTATACAATATATACACTTATTACTACGATAGTCAAAGGTACCTATACATACCTTATTGACCTGACGTTGGACTAAATCCGCCGATCCACCAGCAAGATGATAGGTATAAGAACCCCTGTAAAAAAGCCGGCAGACCAGCCAAGCAGGAGCCCACTAAGCGCTAAAGATGAGGCAGGACCCTCCACGCAGAGCGTTCGAAAAAGCGTGGGTGAATGGGAGGCGGGGAAACTGGAGAGGAAGGAGGTCAGCCCGACAAAAGAAGCAGCGGCCAAAATACCGCCAAAGACAGCGCAAACGGCGGCCAAGCGAGCCTCGGTCGAGTTTGTGTGTCTTAGCCCACCTGCAACAAGGAGCAGAGTAGCCGAGGCCAGGATATGCCTCAGTAAGATAAAAGCCCACATGACTAACTCCAAAACGACAAAGAGGGAAATAAAAGAGGAAGTCAGGGCACAGGCAGACCGGCTCTATGAGCTTATCAAAGAATCAGAGCAGGAGAAAGGACGGGCGCCCCCGAAAAAAGTGACGTCAAAAGAAAGAGGGACGCAAATGGAGAAGCAGGAGGAGGACAGAACGACCAGTACGAAAGATGTAGAGACTGAGTCCCTCAAAAAGGCCCTGGAGGAGCACAGCCGAAACCTCAGGGAAAACACCGAAAAGCTTGACAGCCTGAAAGAGGCACTACGCTCTAGCCAAGACCACATGGAGAAACTCTCCTATGCGGGCGTAGCGGCAAGTCAGCCTGTCAAGCTTGTCCCAAAACCAACTGCACTTCATTCAATCGTCGTCTCCTCTACAAAAGAGACGGAAACAGGGGAAGAGGTGATCGACCACATCAGGAAGGTGGTAAATGCAAAAGAGGGTTGGATCACAGTGGATAGAATCAGAAAGGCGAAAGACCGGAAAGTAATACTGGGATGCAGAACTGAGGAAGGAAGACAAAAAATAAAAGAGAGGTTAGCAAAGGCCGGGGAATTGTTAACAGTGGAGGACATACAAAACAAGGATCCACTTGTAATCTTTAAAGATGTCCTCACATACAACACTGATGAGGATATCCAGAAAGCCCTCAGGAACCAGAACGGTGACCTGTTTGAGGGGCTGAAAAAAGAGGAAGTGCGAGTGGAAGTGCTCTACAAAAAGAGAACGAGAAACCCCCACATGCACCATGTGGTCCTCAGGGTCTCCCCAAAAATGTGGAACAGAATGCAGGAGAGAGAGGTGGTCCACATTGACCTGCAAAGAATCAGGGTGTCAGACCAGTCCCCACTGATACAGTGCTCTTTGTGTCTGGGATACGGACACGGACGACGTCTTTGCAGGGAAAATGTGGAGAAGTGCAGCCACTGTGGAGGCCCACATGTGAGGTCACAATGTGCAGACTGGCTGGCCGGAACAGCCCCGTCGTGCTGTAACTGCACACAAGCTAAACTTGAGCACACGGAGCATAACGCGTTCAGCGACGAATGCCCGGTAAGAAAGAGATGGGAGGTTCTGGCCAGAGCCAAAATAGCCTATTGCTAAGGGCCAGACTGGCAAAACGGCAGGCACCCCAGCCAGAGGATATGCAGTAGCCCAAGCCAACCTACAAAGGAAGGAACTGGCGACCACCGAACTCTTTTTAGAGGCCAGTGAGCGAGCAATCGCATGGGCACTGATTCAGGAACCCTATGTGGGAGGAGCGAGAAGTATGAAGAGCTACCGGGGAGCGAGAATCTACCAGTGCGAGGTTGAAGGAAGTGGGAGGGTAAAGGCGGCAATAGCTGTCTTCGACAATGACCTAGACGTCATCCCCTACCCGAAACTCACCACGAATAACATCGTAGTGGTGGGGATCCGGACCAAAGCCTGGGAAATCGCAGTAGTCTCCTACTACTTCGAGCCAGACCAACCCATAGGGCCATACCTGGATCAGCTGACCGCAATCAAGTTGGAAATGGGCACCGGAAAACTGCTTATAGGAGGAGACTCAAATGCAAAGAGTACCTGGTGGGGCAGCACCATAGAAGACCACAGGGGAGAAGAGATGTCCGGGACCCTGGAAGAGTTGGAGCTTCAGGTACTGAACACTGGAGACACGCCTACATTTTACACC
The DNA here is from genome assembly GCA_964056405.1 of Acronicta alni. Lineage (NCBI taxonomy): Eukaryota > Metazoa > Arthropoda > Insecta > Lepidoptera > Noctuidae > Acronicta > Acronicta alni. The sequence goes on along the minus strand of CAXKSV010000019.1, from coordinate 120,835 downwards.
ATTAGAGGCGGCGTAGAGTTCAAGAGCCATGTAGACGTCACGGCATGCTCGCTCCACTTGTTCGACTTGGTGGACGACTGGCGGGTAGATACGGGAGCAACGTCCTCGGACCACAACACTATATTCTTCGCTATTAAATTAAAAAGGGAAAAAGGGGATAGCATAATTAGAACTACAAGAAAATTTAACACTAAAAAAGCAAAATGGGAAACGTTTACGTCAAAATTAGGGGAAATTAAAGTAACAAATCAAATTAGTCTAGAAACAATAGTGCAAATAATAAACAAACAGGACCTAGAAGAAATAGTGGTGAAATATAGTGATGCAATAGGGAAAGCTTGCAACGAAGCTATGCCCATATTAAGTCATAAAGCCAAACTCACCATTCCGTGGTGGTCCGAGGAGCTCGACGTAAAGATGAAAGAGGTTGCCAGAATGAAAAACCGCATACGTAATGCTGCACCGGTCCGGAGAGACATGGTCGTTGACGCGTACCTGAAAGCAAAAGAAGAATATGAGTGCCAAGCCAAGAAAGCCCAAATAGCCAGCTGGAAAGAGTTCTGCACGAAACAGGAAAAAGAAGGAGTATGGGAAGGGATTTACCGAGTGATAAGAAGGACCACCAGGAGACAAGAAGACTTGACCCTACGTAACGATGGCGTATTCCTAAACCCAAAAGAATCGGCAGCCCTACTTGCAGATACATTCTATCCGAAGGACACAGAGGAAGAAGATAATGCGGACCACAGACGCATAAGAGAGGTAGCCAGACGGGTAAACGAGTGGCAGCATGATGAAAATCATGACCCACCGTTTACACCTCTGGAACTGAAGACTGCAGTGGCCAGCTTCAATCCCAAAAAGGCTCCAGGAGGGGATGGATTCACATCAGATATCTGCAGTCGAGCAATCTGCCAGGACCTGGACGCTTTCCTTGCCCTGTATAACAAGTGCCTAGAACTGGCACATTTCCCGGACATCTGGAAAGAGGCTACGGTGGTGGTCCTCAGAAAACCGGGCAAGGAAGATTATACGAACCCCAAGTCATATAGACCGATAGGTCTCCTGCCGGTCTTGGGGAAGGTCCTGGAGAAGATGATAGTAGCACGGATTAAATGGCAGCTTGTGCCGCGGCTTAGTACTCGCCAGTTTGGCTTTATGCCCCAGAAGAGCACTGAGGATGCCCTCTATACTCTAGTCAAGCACGTCAGGGACAAGTTGAGGCTGAAAAAGCTAATTGTCCTGGTGTCGCTGGATATAGAGGGAGCCTTCGACAGCGCCTGGTGGCCGGCAATCAAAGTCAGGCTGGCTGAGGAAAGGTGCCCGGTGAACACTAGGAGGCTACTGAGTAGCTACCTCGACAGTAGGAGAGTCAGGGTACGATATGCCGGGGAGGAATGCGCAATAGAGACGAACAAGGGCTGTGTCCAGGGGTCAATCGGTGGTCCCATATTGTGGAATCTCTTACTGGACCCACTTTTGCAAGACCTTGAAAAGAGGGGAAATTTCGCTCAAGCCTTTGCGGACGACATTGTGTTGATAGTGGATGGAGACACTGCAGGAGAGGTCTCCAGAATCACGAACGCTGCCCTCGCTCACGTTCAGAGTTGGGGTGTCAAAAACAAGCTCAAATTTGCGCCACATAAAACCTGCGCAATGGTAATCACCAATAAGCTAAAATATGACACACCAATTCTGAGCATGGCCGGGATCGGAATTACCGTGGTTCGAAGTATGAAACTCCTAGGCTTAACAATAGACGACAGGCTCACTTTTAATGACCACACAGCAAACGTCTGCAAGAAAGCAGCTGAAGTTTATAAACAGCTCTCCCGAGCAGCGAAGGTAAGTTGGGGACTCAGTAGGGACATCATTCACACGATTTACACCGCAACTATAGAGCCTATTGTCACGTACGCTGCCGCCGCCTGGGCTCCCGCTACCGCTAAGCAGGGAATACGGAAGAGGCTGGGCTCGGTGCAACGAGGATTTGTCCAGAAGCTCTGCAAATCCTACCGTACGGTCTCCCTAAACTCGGCACTGGTTTTGTCTGGGATACTGCCTCTAGACCTGCGCATACAAGAGGCAGCCGCCATGTATGAAGCAAGGAGAGGGTCATCCCAGTATATACCGGGAGATAGGGAGATCGAGAATATGGTGGGATTTGCGGAAGCCCCTCACCCTGCTGCGCAAATGCCCCTTGAGTTCATGTGCTTGGTAGACCAACAGCTTGTGGACAGCCAGAACGTGCAGGCAGTGCGAATATTCACTGACGGCAGCAAGATTGAGGGGAAGGTTGGAGCCGCATTGTCCTTATGGGACAATGAAGGCGAATTCCAGAACCTCAAGCTTAGCCTCGCCGCGTACTGCACTGTCTACCAGGCGGAACTCTTGGCCATTTGCGAGGCAACGGACATAATCCTCAAGCGCAAAGAGGCGAGTTATGGTCTGTATAGTGACTCAATGGCAGCATTGCAGACGCTTGCAAACCATGGCTCCCTCCATCCACTGGCAGTGCGCGCAAGAGCCAACTTGGCTCGAGCGGAGAGCCAGAACAAAGCTGTGTCTTTGTTCTGGATCAAAGCACATGCGGGTCTGCCGGGGAACGAGCGCGCAGACGAGCTGGCGAAGGAGGCAGCATTGTCGTCGCGGAGGAAGCCGAACTACGACAAGTGTCCGATTTCATTCATCAGAAGCCAGATCCGCATGGGATCGCTCGATGAATGGAATCGGAGATATATGTCGGGCGAGACGGCCTCTGTGACGAAAATGTTCCTTCCGGACGCCATAGCCGCCTTCCGTATTATAAAACAGGTGAGGCCAGTAGGAGTGCTCACGCAGGTCCTGACCGGGCACGGTGGGTTCTCGGAGTACTTGAATCGCTTCAAGTGCAAAGAGAGCCCATCGTGTATCTGCGACTCTAACGTGGCAGAAACCGTTCCACACATCCTAACGGACTGCCCCGCGTACGCGAGATATAGATATGAAACAGAGCATAAAATTAACAGTAAAATCAATATCGCTAATATTCAGAGCATAATGGCAAGCAAAGACAGGTACATTTTCTTAGCCTACTGCGAGAAAATAGCTCACATAGTGATAGACAGAAACAAAAGCTAGTAATACTATGCTAAATTATATATTGTAAATATAAAATGTTAGCATAGAAAATTGAATATAAAAATATAAGTTAGAATAGCAGTAAGCAAAATAGGAATGTAAGCTTTAGAGTTATGTTTAGAATAAGTTATGTTAAATTAAGCTGTTAAATTGTTGTTAAACTGCTTAGAATAATAATTGTGTTAGAAAATTAAGAACTAATAATGTAAATGGATTAAATAGATGCAGTGCACAGTGTTAAATAAAGAACGAAACTAGTAGACTCAATTACCCCACTAGATCAAACAAATAACAACTTACATAGATAGCATAGAGTAGAAATGGGAATCCCACCCACAGAAAGAGAGAATGATGATGGATATGAGAAAGAAACAGTATGTAGAATGAAAGTGCGAGAGGTATAAAAGCGAGAACTAGCATGGATGAGACTAAGATAGATAAAGGCGCCAATTATGTTGGCGGAAACAGTCCAAAAAAAAAAAAAAAAAAAAAAAAAAAAAAACCTAACCTAACCTAACCTAACCTAACCTAACCTAACCTAACCTAACCTAACCTAACCTAACCTAACCTAACCTAACCTAACCTAACCTAACCTAACCTAACCTAACCTAACCTAACCTAACCTAACCTAACCTAACCTAACCTAACCTAACCTAACCTAACCTAACCTAACCTAACCTAACCTAACCTAACCTAACCTAACCTAACCTAACCTAACCTAACCTAACCTAACCTTTTTTTTTTTTTTTTTTTTTTTTTTGTTTAGCGTGTGGAAAATCCTCATGGACTATCCGCCGCCCGGGGAAGGCGGCGGGGTGTGTCGGACTCCACCCAGAGTGGGTGACCTACCGACTAAAAACCACACGGTGTTTACAGCTCACCACCTTAGTGCTGGGGTAACGGGAGCGGTGACCCAATCATCCGCGACCCCGGCGGTGGCGGGCCGCCTACGCGACCCTCTGCCCGTTTTGGGAGGGAGCTAGTGGGCTCCCTCCTCTCCTGCCAATCCACATGAGTGGGGCGCGGAAACACCTACCGCGCCACCTACTCGGGCCTAGTGCTGGGCGACGGACTTCCCCAAGTCCGCCGCCCGTGGCCGTATTACGGTGGATGGAACAAGGCGTTGTATGCCCTATTCCTGCGCCCAGTTCGGCGGGCGCGGATTGGCAGAGTGGAGACACTCTCCCTGTCCCTCTCCGCAGCCTCTTTCTGCGCCATCACGTCCTCGCAGAATGAGGCCATTGCCTCCCAGGCGTCAGCGCTCCTGGCTATGGCTCCAATTACGGCCTGGAGCGAGATATCGCCGCCGACGGCAGCGCGCAGCACACAGCGCCGCTCTTCCCATGCGGCGCACTCCTCAAGTGTGTGCCGCGCAGTGTCCTCAACACAATCCGGGCAGTGGTGGCATCGAGGGTCCGGCTCCCTCCCGGCCACGCGGCACAGGTACTTACCAAAGCACCCGTGCCCTGACAGCACCTGTGTGAGCCGGAAGGTCAGGACGCCATGGCGCCGGTCGACCCATTCCGGCAGTACCGGACGGATTGCCTCGACAGTTTTGTGACCTGCCGTCGGCTGCAACAATCGCTCCCGCCACACTTCTAAAGCCTCCCTCTGGAGCCTGGTCCTGTGTAACTCCAGTTGTCTTGGGACGACCTCCTCTCCGCGCTCTTCCACACTTTTGCGCCAGGCGTACAATGACGCTAGGACCCGTGCGTCAAGGTCCCAGGGCAGCGAGCCCGCCAGGACGCAGGCAGCCTCTCCAGATATTGTGCGATAACCGCGGATAACTCGCACGGCTATCGCACGTTGTGGTCGACGCAGTATAGCAGCCCCCGCAGTGGTGATTTCGGTGGCCCAGACAGGGGCTCCGTAGAGGGCCATCGAGCGAATGACCCCCAGGTATAGCCGCCTGCAGCTAGGCTTGGGCCCACCGAGGTTCGGTAGCAGTCGTCCTAATGCCCCAGCCGCACCCAACAGCCGTGGCGCCAGGCGCTGGAAGTGGGCGTTGAACGTCCACCTGCCATCCAGCACGAGCCCCAGATACCGCATGCATTGTTTAAGTTCAATGCGGACCCCACCGATGATAATGTGGGATCCTGGCGGAGGCGCTTTCCGGGGCCCGTGGAAGCAAAGTGCTTCCGTTTTACCCAACGCCACTTCCAGCCCCAACGAGCGGATGCGGGCGATAACTTGGGCGACACCAGCTGTAGCTAAACGGGCAGCCTCTCTGTAAGATTTCTCCCGGGCTAGGACGAGGGTGTCGTCGGCGTAACAGATGACGCTGATGCCCGGGAGATTGGATCCACGCAGGACCCAGTCATAACCTATGTTCCACAGAAGCGGCCCGAGGACCGACCCCTGTGGAACACCGCACGATATCTCCCTCGTGCATATACCGTCACGACCCTGGTACTCGATCGAGCGGCCACGCAAATAGTCCCCGACCATCCGACGCAAGTGGAACGGCATTTGGTGGTACCGGAGTGCCTCCTTGATGCAGCCCCACGGCAGGGTGTTGAACGCGTTGGCGATGTCCAACTACACCGCGAGCAACACCCCGCCTTCCGCCACCACCTGTTCCGAAAGAGCCTTGACGCGTAATATCGCGTCGACGGTCGAACGACTCTCTCGGAACCCGAACTGATTTTCGGATAGGTCGGGGCCAACTCTGACCATGTGTTTGATGAGGCGCGCAGCAGTGATACGCTCGAGGAGCTTGCACGCCTCGTCGAGCAAAACTATCGGACGGTATGCCGAGGGAGTATCCGCAGGACGACCGTCCTTGCGGAGCAAGATCATCTTGCCCGTTTTCCACTGCCCAGGGAAGCGGCCCTGCCGAAAGCACTCGGAGAAGAGCTCCCGCAGCCTCGGGCCTAGCACCTGGAGGGCCAGTGACAGTGCCTGTCCGGGGACGCCGTCTGGACCAGGGGCCCTGTTTTTAGCGCGCATGCGCATCTCCGCCACACCAAGCTCTGCCTCCGTGACCTCTGGCATGTCGCTGTCCTCCTGCTCACCCTCATTTCGGGGAGCCATAGGAGGTGGTGTGATGGCCGTTCCGTCAGGAAATAGGACGGAAACGACATTCTCAACGAAGGCAGGCTCGAGACTCTGTGTCAGCGGAGGTGCCCATGGCCGTAGCTTGGCCCTGGCGAGCTTATACGGACGTCCCCATGGGTCACCGTCTAGGAGCCGCAGGAACTCCTCATTGGCAGCATCCCTGGCCCGGCCGATACCCAGCTGCAGGGCCTCCTTCGCCCGTTTGTAGGACTCATACAGCTGGGCCTCGGTTTCACTGTCGCGGTAGCGGCGTCGGCGGTACCTCGTGTACGGGCGTCGTGCCGCAACACATGCGATACGCATGTCCGCCAGCTCTTGGGACCACCAATAGACTTGGCGTCTCTGAGGGCCCGACCTGGCCCGGGGCATAGCCGCGTCGCAGATTTGCAACATTGCATCCCGGAACCAGGCCACCGCGGCATCCACGTCTATTGGTCCCTCGGAAGAAGAGGCCCAGGACTGCACTATGGCGGCTTCGATAGCGACGTCCCTCTCAAGCCGGCTGAGAACCCATCTGGGTGACTCAGCGGCGCTCCGACTAGACCGGCCGGCGCTCAGGACCACTGAAGGTGCAGAAACCTCAAATCGGATATACCGATGGTCGGAGAGAGTCTCTACATTCTCCAGGACCCTCCAGTGCTGAGCGCGGCGCGCCACTGATGGACTCGCGAATGAGACGTCCACAATCGAACCGCCATGTTGCCGCACGCACGTGTGTGCTGTTCCGTGGTTGAGGACTTCCAGCCCTGTTGTGAAAGCCCACTCCTCGAGCACGTCACCACGCGCGTCGGTGATGGGGCAACCCCAAGCCGTAGCTTTGGCATTGAGGTCACCGAGGAGCAGGACAGGGTGGGTGTGGTTCCGTCCAATCAGGGCCCCCACATCGCCGAGAAAAGCCTCAAATTCTGCGAGGACTCTGTTGGGCGAAAAATAGACCCCAACCACGAGAACGCCCTGTATTAAGGCCGCGACGCAGCCCTGACGCCTCTCCACGACCGTCATTAGTACCGCTGCAGAGGCCTGACAAATTATGGACACCAGGCCCGCTGAGTCTCCTGCCCAGTTGTCCCTTGTGGGGACGGAGTACGGTTCTGCCACTACAGCCACGTGAATCAACCACTCCGCCATGCTCTGGAGTAGGAGATCCTGAGCTCTGGCGCAGTGGTTGAGATTCCCCTGAAGGAATGATAGGGCCATTATTATGATGGCGTATCAGTTTCCACCACGTCCATGGCCTGGATGGCCGATGGTTGAGTTGGCTGGAGGGGGGTCTGAGTGACCCTGGCCCCTCTGGCCTTTCCTTTCTTCTTGCCCTCCCGGGCAACGCAGGACTTGGAGCCCACTCTATGTTCTGCAGGCTTACCACTGGCCGCGCACACTGAGCAGTGTGGTGTCGCGGAGCACTGAGCGGCCTTATGCCCCGGCTGGCTGCAGCGATAGCAAATGTTGCTGCGGTCTACCTCTGACGAGCACACATGCTGGACGTGCCCACCTTCCAGGCATCGGTAACACTGCATGGGTCTAGGCTCCAGCAGTGTCACCTTTGCGGAGACCCACCCCACCAGCAGACGACCAGCGTCGGTGATTTTCTTTGCCGCCGCAACAGGGCAGCGGAACCAAGCCCCACCCAAGCCGGAAGGACCGACGCGAACTTCCCCGACCTTCACGTCGTCTTGGGAGCATTCGCCAACTCGTGCGACAACCTCGCATATTTCTTTCGAAGTGACGGAGTCATCCAGACCCGACACGCGCATCTCCGCGCATTTGGTGGGTCTGGAGACCCTTATGTCTTCCGGCTTCAGGCATTCCCGGAGCTTAGCCGCTAGGGAGTCGGCTTTCTCACCGCTCGTGGCTCCGGGAATCTGCAGCAAGCGTGCACCCGTAGCTGCCGTCCGGAACTTCAACGAAGGGATACCGAGGCCAGCCAGGTCGACCTTCTGCTTGGCCTCAGCCAGGACAGAAGCATACGAGACGCCTCTTTCCTCTGCACCTGGTTGCAGCATTATAGACACAGCTGTTGAGCGTGGCGCCCGCAGCTTTGGCTTTCTATTTGCTGCCTGTTTGTTTTTCTTCTTCTTCTTATTCTTCTTTTTATTGCTGACAGTCTGCCACTCCCCTTCCTTGGGATTGGCAGCTGTCTGCTTCTGAGAGGCAGTAGGGGCATTGGCTCCCTTTTTCGCCTGGCCTGGAGCACCCTGGGCTGAAGCGGCCTGGGTTTGGGTGTTCTGCGGAGGCTGCGATGTCGTCTGGGTTGGAGCAGCTGGGGATTGTGTCGTGTTGGCCGAAGTCGACGTGTTTGTGACCGACTTGGCCTGACCCTTCCTTGCCGCTCCACCGGTTTTCGGTGCGGCACTAGGTGCTGCAGCCTTCGCCGCGTAAGACTGAGAGGCTGGCGCTTGCTTTTGGGTGCTGCGGTCCCCAGCGAGAGGCGGGCGCAGGATCCTGCCCTCAATGACCCCGAATCTTGCAGCTAAGCTGGCCATCTCTGTTCGGAGTAGGCCCATCAGCTCCGACTCAGCCGGCTGGACTGCTGCTACTGGAGCAACTGGTTGGCGGATATTCGCCACGTCAGATTTGAGCTGCTCCAATTCTCGCCGCATAATTTCCTGGTCCGCCCTCAAACGGCTGTTGGCGTCTTGAAGTCGCCCGTTGTCAGCCTGCAGTTTGGTCAGTTCCTCCTGCAGGCGACTATTAGCAGCCTCCAGCTTGCCATTTTCTTCCGTCGCGGATAGGTGTCGAAGTTCGCTGGCTGCTTCCTCAATGACTTTCATTGCGTCTTTAAGGCTCCGCGTGAAAGTACCCTTGAGGTTACTCGACTTGGTGGCAACGTGTTGCACCACCTTTAGTCCCGCCGACACCTGCTCGAAAAGAGCAGCAGCGGTGAGTTCCCCCCCTGCGCTGCCAGAATCAGCCCTTGGCGTCACTCGCTTGGCCTTTGCGAGCTCAACCAGGTCTACAGCTTCCTCCTCGGCACGAAGGCGAAGCTCTTCCCGCCTGTAGGAGACTAGTTCAGCCTTGGCTTTGGCCAGCCCTACGTATTCGCCAGTAGTGGGAGGGCGACCTCTCCCCCTTCTGGCCGTGCCGACTTTGACAGTCGGTGAGTCGTCCTCCGCTTCTGAGCCAGAGCGGCTCACATCACTAGAGCGCAGTCGTTTGCGCCCTGGTTCCCCGTCTTTCCAAAATTTGGAAGGGCTCAGCAAAGTACTGTGCTCTACCACCATCATCACATCACTGGATGTAGATCCGCAATCGGATACTACATCCTGCTCCACATCTTCTACGGTTTGGTTTTTTTTTAATGTATCCATAATAGATCCCACGAGTGTGGGGGAAATAAAGGTCCACCCGGGCAGTGCCCCCTGTACCCGGGTAAGCGTAGGGTGTAACCCAACCAGGGGGTCCGCAGGTACCCTGGTGGGAGTCGCACTAGTGACTGGTTGCTCCGAGGAGCCCCGACCAGCCACACATCCCCTCGCGGTGCGCCGCCGCTTGGGATTCGGGGTGATTTGTTCTCGAGGTTGTCTTCCCCGCAGTCCGGGCGACCAAGCCAAGACCGACGGAGGGCACCTCACGCTGAGCCGCGAGACATGACCACAGCACTCAGCACATGTAAGAGTACCCTCCGATTTTACGGCGGTGGCAGAGAGACAAAACTCCACTGCCGGCTCGGTGGTAGGGTGAGTACACGCCGAGCCCGCCACCCTGGCCCAGTGAATGGGACCACCCCATTGGCCCTGAGAAGGGCCGTTTCATCTCCGACAAAGCCTCGCGGCCACGCGGAGGACTCCCCAACCGTGGCCCTGAAAAGGGCCGTTTTCCCCCCACGAAGCCTCGCGGCCGCGCAGAGGGCTCCCCCCCCTTGGCCCTGAAAAGGGCCTTTCCCCAGTGTCAGACCATTAGCCTCGAGCATCAAGACTCCCCAAAAGCCAGGAAGAGTTGATACCCGAGTTGCCCAGGGTGCACCAGGCTTCATGACTAACGTTCCCCCAGGACGTGTCCCGAAAGGACTGATAGCCACGAAGCACACGAGGAGGTTGTCTGACCTTAGCACCCCAACCTACCTAACCTAACCTAACCTAACCTAACCTAACCTAACCTAACCTAACCTAACCTAACCTAACCTAACCTAACCTAACCTAACCTAACCTAACCTAACCTAACCTTTTTTTTTTTTTTTTAACGTATGGAAATCCTCATGGACTATCCACCGCCCGGGGAAGGCGGTGGGGTGTGTCGGACTCCACCCATAGGGGGTGACCTACCGACTAAAACCATACGGGTGTTTCGCCTCACCACTTTTTGCTGGGGTTACGGGAGCGAGAACATTCCTCCGCGACCCCAGCAGTGGCAGACCGCAAACTCGCGGTCTCCGGCTCTGTTTAGGGAGACACTTGCGTGCCCCCACCTACCGATCCACGTGAGTGGGGTGCGGAAACACCAACCGCACCTCCATCTCGGGCCTTGTGTTGTTGGGCGGACGGACTTCCCCAAGTCCGCCGCCCGTGGCCGTTTATGGTGGTTGAAACAGGGCGTTGTCTGCCCTGTTCCTGCGCCCTGATCGACGGGCGCGGATCGGCAGGGTGGAGGCAGTCTCCCTCTCCCTCTCCGCGGTCTCCTTCTGCGCCATCACGTCCTCGCAGAAGGAGAGCATCGCCTCCCAGGCGTCTGGACTCCCGACCATGCTGTTGACTACGGCCGGGAGTGAGAGGTCTTGACCTGTTGTACCTCTCAAGACACGGCGCTGCTCGGCCCATGCGACACACTGCTCGAGCGTGTGCTGCGCCGTGTCCTCCAAACAATCGCTGCAGTGGTGGCAGCGGGTGTCTGCTTCCCTCCCGGCGATGCGGCACAAGTACTTGCCGAAGCATCCATGCCCCGACAGCACCTGCGTCAGCCGGAAGGTCTGCACACCGTGACGCCTGTCGGCCCATTCCCTCAGAACGGGACGGAGGGCTTCGACCGTCCGCAGTCCAGCGCTTGGTCGCCCAAGCCGCTCCGCCCACTCTTCGAACGCCGCTCGCCGCAGCAGTTCCCTGCACTGGTTCAACTCCCTCGGGACCACCATCTCTCCTCTTTCCCGCACGTCCTTGCGCCATGTATAGAGTGACGCAAGGACCCGGGCGTCCACGTCCCAAGGGAGAGAACCCGCCAGTGCGCACGCCGCCTCTGCCGAGATCGTGCGATATCCGCGGATAACCCGTATGGATATCGCACGCTGTGGCCGCCGCAACAATGTAGCGCCGCGACTCGTCAACTCGGTGGCCCAGATAGGGGCACCGTAGAGGGCCATTGAGCGAATGACCCCCAAATAGAGCCGCCTGCAGCTGCTCTTTGGGCCACCGAGATTCGGCAAGAGCCGTCCGAGGGCGCCAGCCGCCCCCATCAACCGCGGTGCCAGGCGCTGGAAGTGGACGTCAAAGCTCCACCTGCTGTCCAGCACGAGCCCCAGGTACCTCATGCACGACATGATATCGATGCGGACCCCACCGATGACAATATGGGATCCTTGAGGAGGAGCTCTCCGGGGCCCATGGAATGACAGAGCCTCCGTCTTGTTCAGCGCCACTTCCAGCCCTAGCCGGCGGATGCGCGCCACGATTTGTGCCACACCTGCAGTGGCAAGACGGGCAGCCTCCCTATACGTACTCCCCCGGGCTAGGACGAGCGTGTCGTCAGCGTAGCATGTCACGCTGACGCCCGGGAGTATGGCCCCACGCAGGACCCAGTCGTAGCCGATGTTCCACAGGAGCGGTCCGAGGACAGAACCCTGCGGAACACCGCACGTCATCCCTCTGCTGCACACCCCGTTGCGTCCCGTAAAGGTGATCGCCCGATCACGCAAGTAGTCCCCTACCGTCCGACGTAGGTGGGGCAGTATTTGGTGGTATTGGAGTGCTTCAATGATGCAGCTCCACGGCAGAGTGTTGAACGCGTTGGCGATGTCCAACGACACTGCGAGCAACACTCCGCCGTCCGCCACCACCTGTTCCGACAGGGCTTTTACGCGCAGGATTGCGTCAACCGTCGACCTACCTGCCCGGAACCCAAACTGGTTGTCGGACAGGTCGGGGCCCACTCTGGTCATATGCTTGACGAGGCGGGCAGCGGTGACGCGCTCAAAGAGCTTACTCACCTCGTCAAGCAGTACGATGGGGCGGTATGCAGAGGGAGAGTCTGCGGGGCGCCCCTCCTTTTTGAGGAGGACGAGTCTGCCCGTCTTCCAGCGCTCTGGGAAGCGGCCTTGCCTGAAGCACTCAGTGAAGTGCTTCCGCAGTCGGGGGCCGAGGACCCCGAGGGCCAGAGCCCAGGCCTGACCGGGAACGCCGTCCGGTCCTGGTGCCGTGTTCTTGGCACGCATGCGCAGAATTGCTGCGCCAAGTTCCGCCTCGGTGACTTCAGGCACGTCAGGCTCCTCCACAGGCACGGAATTTCGCGACCCCATTGACGGCGGTATGTGTTCCGCTCTATTGGGAAATAGAGCGGACACGACTGTGCCAAGAAGGGCTGGCTCGAGAGACTCCGTCAGAGGCGGCGCCCAGGGTCGCAGCTTAGCTCTTGCGAGCTTGTAGGGGCGCCCCCAGGGGTCACTATTGAGCAGCTCTATGAACTGCTCATTGCCAGCCTCCTTCGCCTGGCTGATGCCCAGCTGCAGAGCTTCCTTGGCCGCTTTGTAAGCCTCGTACAGCTGGGCCTCCAGCGAGAGGTCGCGACGGCGCCGTCGACGGTGCCTGGTGTACAGGCGTCGGGCTGCAGCGCACTCCACGCGCATATTCGCCAGCTCCCGAGACCACCAGTACACCTGACGCTTCTGAGGTCCCACCCTGGCCCTGGGCATAGCTGCGTCGCAGATTTGCGTTAGTGCGTGGTGGAACCAGGCGGCCTCAGCGTCCACGTCCACCGGCTCCTCGGGAGCGGAGAACCATGCCTGCACAATTGCGGCTTCGATGAGGACGTCTCTGTCGAGCTGTTTTAGGACCCACCTCGGATTGTCGGAGGTGGTCCGGCTCGGGCGGCCGCTATTCGCTGAAGACGTGGAGATCTCGAACCGAATATACCGGTGGTCGGAGAGTGTCTCCACGCCCTCCATCACCCTCCACCCTTGAATGCGGCGCGCCACAGATGGACTTGCAAGAGAGACGTCCACGATCGATCCGCCATTTTGCCGCACACACGTGTGGACCGTCCCGCGGTTAAGGATTTCCAACCCCGTCGCAATCGCCCACTCCTCCAGCACGTCGCCGCGTGCGTCGGTGGCGGGGCAACCCCAAGCCGAAGATTTGGCATTGAGGTCCCCAAGGAGGAGGACGGGGTGGGTGTGGTTCCGCCCAATCAGGGCTCCCACATTTCCGAGAAAGGCCTCGAATTCAGCGAGGACCCTGTTGGGCGAAAAATATACCCCAACCACCAGGACACCGTCCACGACGGCAGCGACGCAGCCCGGGTGCCTATCCACAACTGTCATTGTGGCCCCCGTAGACATCTGGCATACAATGGCAACTGTGCCAGTGGTGTCGCCTGCCCAGTTGTCCCTTGGCGGAACGGAGTACGGCTCCGCTATCACGGCCACGTGTATTAACCACTCCGCCATGCTCTGGAGTAGTAGATCCTGAGCTCTGGCGCAGTGGTTGAGATTCCCCTGTAGGAACGGTTTGGCCATTATGATTGCGGTGCCGCATCCGTTTCCACCACATCCATGGCCTGAGTTGCCGATGACAGAGTCGGGGGAGTTTGTGATACTCTCACCCCACCCCTCTTCTTGGTCGCGCGGGCCGAGCAGTTCTTTGCGCCCACTCTATGCTCCGCAGGTTTGCCTATGCCCGCGCACAGCGAGCAGTGCGGTGTCGCGGAGCATTGGGCGGCCTTATGCCCCGGCTGGCTGCAGCGGTAGCAAAGATCCCTGCGGTCTACCTCCGATGAGCACACGTGCTGGACATGCCCGCCTTCCAGGCATCGGTAACATTGCATGGGTCTAGGCTCCAGCAGTGTCACCTTTGCGGAGACCCACCCCACCAGCAAACGACCAGCGTCGGTGATTTTCTTCGCTGCTGTAACAGGGCATCGAAGCCAGGCCGAACCCAAGCCGGAAGGACCGATGCGAATATCCCCCACCTTTACGTCTTCTGCGGAGCATCCGCCAGCTCGCGCGACAACTTCGCCAACCTCTTTCGAGGTTACAGAGTCATCCAGACCCGACACGCGTAACTCTGCGCATTTGGTGGGTCTGGAGACCCTGATATCATCAGGCTTCAGGCATTCCCGGAGCTTAGCTGCCAAAGAGTCAGCTTTGTCGCCGCTCGTGGCTCCGGGAATCTGCAGCAATCGTGCACCCGTGGCTGCCGTCCGAAATTTGAGAGAGGGGATCCCGAGGCCAGCCAAGTCGACCTTCTGCTTGGCCTCCGTTAGGACAGACGCATACGAGATGCCCCTCTCCTCTGCGCCTGGTTGCAGCGTTATAACTACTGCTGTCGACCGCGGAGCCCGCAGCTTTTGCTTCTTGCTAGCAGAATTTTGATTTTTGTTCTTGTTCTGCTTCTTCTTCTTTTTCTTGCCGACAGTCTGCCACTCCTCTTCATTGGGACTGGCATCTGTCTGGCTCTGAGAAGCAGCAGGAGCTTTCGCTCCCTTTTTAGCCTGCCCTGGCGCGCCCCGGGATGAAGCGACCTGGCTCGGTGTCTCCTGCGGAGGCTGAGGCGGACTCGCCTGTGTTGGAGCGGCTTGGGCCTGTGTGGTCTTGGCCGAGGTCGACGCGCTAGTGGTGGTGGCCGGTTTGGCCTGGCCTTTCCTAGCCGCTCCACCGGTTTTTGGTCCTTCATTAGGCGCTGCTGCCTTCGCCGCGTAGGACGAAGTGGCTGGCGCTTGTTTTGGAGAGTTTCGGTCCCCAGCGAGAGGCGGGCGCAGGATCTTGCCCTCAATGACGCCAAATCTCGCAGCCAGGCTGGCCATCTCTGTACGGAGCAGACCCATCAGCTCCGACTCAGCCGGCTGCGCTACCCCTACTGGAGCAGCTGGTTGGCGGATCTTTGCTACATCAGATTTGAGCTGCTCCAGTTCTCGCCGCATTAACACCTGATCCGCCTTCAGGCGACTATTGTCGTCTTGAAGACGTCCATTGTCAGCCTGCAGTTTGGTCAATTCCTCCTGCAGGCGACTATTGGCAGCCTCCAGCTTGCCATTTTCTTCTGACGCGGAAAGGTGGCGCAGTCCACTGGCTGCACCCTCAATAATATTCATAGCCTCCTTGAGGCTCCGCGTAAAAGTGCCCTTCAAGTTACTGGACTTGGTGGCGACATGCTGCACCACCTTTAGTCCAGCCGTCACCTGCTCAAAAAGAGCAGCAGCAGTCAGGTCTCCCCCTGTGGAACCAGAATCGGTCCTTGGCGTCATCTTTTTAGACTTAGCCAGCTCGACTAAGTCAGCAGCCTCTTCCTCGGCACGAAGGCGAAGCTCCTCCCGCCTGTACGAAATTAGCTCAGCCTTCGCTTTTGCGAGCCCTACGTACTCGCCAGTAGTGGGAGGACGACCTCTCCCTCTTCTGGCCATGCCGACTTTAGCAGCCGGCAAGTCTTCATCAGCTTCGGAGCCCGAGCGGCTCACATCGCTAGAGCGGCGTTTGCGGCCTGGCTCCCCATCTCTCCAGAATCTGGAGGGGCTCAGCTCAGTGCTGTGCTCCACCACCATCATATCACTTGATGCAGATCCGCACTCGGATACTGCATCCTGCTCCACTTCCTCTACGGTTTGTTTTTTGTTTGAATTATCCATATGAATTCCCACGAGTGTGGGGGAAATAAAGGTCCACCCGGGCAGTGCCCCCTGTACCCGGGTAAGCGTAGGGTGTAACCCAACCAGGGGGTCCGCAGGTACCCTGGTGGGAGTCGCACTAGTGACTGGTTGCTCCGAGGAGCCCCGACCAGCCACACATCCCCTCGCGGTGCGCCGCCGCTTGGGATTCGGGGTGATTTGTTCTCGAGGTTGTCTTCCCCGCAGTCCGGGCGACCAAGCCAAGACCGACGGAGGGCACCTCACGCTGAGCCGCGAGACATGACCACAGCACTCAGCATATGTAAGAGTACCCTCCGATTTTTCGGCGGTGGCAGAGAGACAAACTCCGCTGCCGGCTCGGTGGTAGGGTGAGTACACGCCGAGCCCGCCACTCTGACCCAGTAAATGGGCCATCCCCATTGGCCCTGAGAAGGGCCGTTTCTTCTCCGCAAAAGCCTCGCGGCCACACGGAGGACTCCCCAGACGTGGCCCTGAAAAGGGCCGTTTTCCCCCCACTAAGCCTCGCGGCCGCGCGGAGGGCTCCCCCCCCCCTTGGCCCTGAAAAGGGCCTTTCCCCAGTGTCGGACCATTAGCCTCGAGCATCAAGACTCCCCAAAAGGCAGGAAGAGTTGATACCCGAGTTGCCCAGGGTGCACCAGGCTTCATGACTAACGTTCCCCCAGGACGTATCCCGAAAGGACTGATAGCCACGAAGCACACGAGGAGGTTGTCCGACCTTAGCACCCCAACCTTTTTTTTTTTTTTTTTTTTTTTAGCGTATGGAAATCCTCATGGACTATCCACCGCCCGGGGAAGGCGGTGGGGTGTGTCGGACTCCACCCATAGGGGGTGACCTACCGACTAAAACCATACGGGTGTTTCGCCTCACCACTTTTTGCTGGGGTTACGGGAGCGAGAACATTCCTCCGCGACCCCAGCAGTGGCAGACCGCAGATGATTGCGGTCTCCGGCTCTACTTAGGGAGACACTTGCGTGCCCCCACCTACCGATCCACGTGAGTGGGGTGCGGAAACACCAACCGCACCTCCATCTCGGGCCTTGTGTAGTTGGGCGGACGGACTTCCCCAAGTCCGCCGCCCGTGGCCGTTTATGGTGGTTGGAACAGGGCGTTGTCTGCCCTGTTCCTGCGCCCTGATCGACGGGCGCGGATCGGCAGGGTGGAGGCAGTCTCCCTCTCCCTCTCCGCGGTCTCCTTCTGCGTCATCACGTCCTCGCAGAAGGAGAGCATCGCCTCCCAGGCGTCTGGACTCCCGACCATGCTGTTGACCACGGCCGGGAGTGAGAGGTCTTGTCCTGTGGTACCTCTCAGGACATGGCGCTGCTCGGCCCATGCGACACACTGCTCGAGCGTGTGCTGCGCCGTGTCCTCCATACAATCGCTGCAGTGGTGGCAGCGGGTGTCTGCTTCCCTCCCGGCCATGCGGCACAAGTACTTGCCGAAGCAACCATGCCCCGACAGCACCTGCGTCAGCCGGAAGGTCAGCACACCGTGACGCCTATCAGCCCATTCCCTCAGAACTGGACGGAGGGCTTCGACCGTCCGCAGTCCAGCACTTGGTCGCCCAAGCCGCTCCGCCCACTCTTCAAACGCCGCTTGCCGCAGCAGTTCCCTGCACTGGTCCAACTCCCTCGGGACCACCATCTCTCCTCTTTGCCGCACCTCCTTGCGCCATGTATAGAGTGACGCAAGGACCCGGGCGTCCACGTCCCAAGGGAGAGAACCCGCCAGTGCGCACGCCGCCTCCGTCGATATTGTGCGATATCCGCGGATGACTCGTACGGATATCGCACGCTGCGGCCGCCGTAAAATAGTGGCGCCACGATTCGTCAACTCGGTGGCCCAGACAGGGGCACCGTAGAGGGCCATTGAGCGAATGACCCCCAAATAGAGCCGCCTGCAGCTGCTCTTCGGGCCACCGAGATTCGGCAAGAGCCGTCCGAGGGCGCCAGCCGCCCCCATCAACCGCGGCGCCAGGCGCTGGAAGTGCACGTCAAATCTCCACCTGCTGTCCAGCACGAGCCCCAGGTACCGCATGCAAGACATAATGTCAATGCGGACCCCGCCGACGACAAGATGGGATCCCGGAGGAGGAGCTCTCCGGGGCCCATGGAAGGACAGAGCCTCCGTTTTATTCAGCGCAACTTCCAGCCCTAGTCGGCGGATGCGCGCCACGATCTGAGCCACACCTGCGGTGGCAAGACGGGCAGCCTCCCTGTACGTACTCCCCCGGGCTAGGACGAGCGTGTCGTCAGCGTAGCATATCACGCTGACGCCCGGGAGAGTGGCCCCGCGCAGGACCCAATCGTACCCGATGTTCCACAGGAGCGGCCCGAGGACAGAACCCTGTGGAACACCGCACGTCATCCCTCTGCTGCACACCCCGTTGCGTCCCGAAAAGGTGATCGACCTATCTCGCAGGTAGTCCCCAACCGCCCGACATAGGTGGGGCGGCATCTGGTGGTATTGGAGTGCTTCTACGATGCAACTCCACGGCAGAGTGTTGAACGCGTTGGCGATGTCCAACGACACTGCGAGCAACACTCCGCCGTCCGCCACCACCTGTTCCGACAGGGCTTTGACACGCAGTATTGCGTCAACCGTCGACCTGCCTGCCCGGAACCCAAACTGGTTGTCGGACAGGTCGGGGCCCACTCTGGTCATATGCTTGACGAGGCGGGCAGCAGTGACGCGCTCAAAGAGCTTACTCACCTCGTCAAGCAGTACGATGGGGCGGTATGCAGAGGGAGAGTCCACGGGGCGCCCCTCCTTTTTGAGGAGGACGAGTCTGCCCGTCTTCCAGTGCTCTGGAAAGCGGCCCTGCCTGAAGCACTCCGTAAAGTGCTTCCGCAATCGGGGGCCGAGGACCCCAAGGGCCAGTGCCCAGGCCTGACCGGGAACGCCGTCCGGTCCTGGTGCCGTATTCTTGGCACGCATGCGCAAAATTGCTGCGCCAAGTTCCGCCTCGGTGACCTCAGGCACGTCAGGCTCCTCCACGGGTGCGGAGTTTCGCGACCCCATTGACGGCGGTATGTGTTCCGCTCTATTGGGAAATAGAGCAGACACGACGCTGCCGAGAAGGGCTGGCTCCAGAGTCTCGGTCAGAGGGGGCGCCCAAGGTCGCAACTTGGCTCTAGCGAGCTTGTAGGGGCGTCCCCAGGGGTCGTTGTTGAGCAGCTCGAGAAACTGCTCATGGCCAGCCTCCTTCGCCTGGCCGATGCCCAGCTGCAGAGCTTCCTTGGCCGCTTTGTATGCCTCATACAGCTGAGCCTCAAGTAAGGGGTCGCGACAGCGCCGTCGACGGTGCCTGGTGTACAGGCGTCGGGCCGCAGCGCACTCCACGCGCATGTTCGCCAGCTCCCGGGACCACCAGTACACCTGACGCTTCTGAGGTCCTATCCTGGCCCGGGGCATAGCGGCGTCGCAAATCTGCGTCAATGCGTGCCGGAACCAGGCGGCCTCAGCGTCCACGTCCACCAGCTCCTCAGGAGCAGCGAACCACGCCTGCACAATGGCGGCTTCGATGAGGACGTCTCTGTCGAGCTGTTTTAGGACCCACCTCGGGCTCTCGGAGGTGGTCCGGCTCGGGCGGCCGCTATTCGCTGACGGCGTGGAGATCTCAAACCGGATATACCGGTGGTCGGAGAGTGTCTCCACGCCCTCCATCACCCTCCACCCTTGAATGCGGCGCGCCACAGATGGACTTGCGAGAGAGACGTCCACTATCGATCCGCCGTTTTGCCGCACACACGTGTGGACTGTCCCGCGGTTGAGGATTTCCAACCCCGTCGCGATAGCCCACTCCTCCAGCACGTCGCCGCGTGCGTCGGTGGCGGGGCTACCCCAAGCCGAAGATTTGGCGTTGAGATCCCCAAGGAGGAGGACGGGGTGGGTGTGGTTCCGCCCAATCAGGGCTCCCACATCTCCAAGAAAAGCCTCGAATTCGGCGAGGACCCTGTTGGGCGAAAAGTAGACCCCAACCACTAGGACTCCGTCCACGACGGCAGCGACGCAGCCCGGGCGCCTGTCCAAAACTGCCATTGTAGCCCCCGTAGACAACTGGCATATGATGGCAACTGAGCCTGTAGGGTCGCCTGCCCAGTTGTCCCTTGCTGGAACGGAGTACGGCTCCGCTATCACGGCCACTCGTATCAACCACTCCGCCATGCTCTGGAGTAGTAGATCCTGAGCTCTGGCGCAGTGGTTGAGATTCCCCTGTAGAAATGGTTTGGCCATTATGATTGCGGTGCCGCATCCGTTTCCACCACATCCATGGCCTGAGTTGCCGATGACTGAGTCGGGGGAGTCTGTGATACTCTCACCCCACCCCTCTTCTTACTCGTGCGGGCCGAACAGTTCTTTGCGCCCACTCTATGCTCCGCAGGTTTGCCTATACCCGCGCACAGCGAGCAGTGCGGCGTCGCGGAGCATTGGGCGGCCTTATGCCCCGGCTGGCTGCAGCGATAGCACAGGTCCCTGCGGTCAACCTCCGACGAGCACACGTGCTGAACGTGCCCGCCTTCCAGACATCGGTAACACTGCATGGGCCTAGGCTCCAGCAGTGTCACTTTTGCGGAGACCCACCCCACCAGTAGACGGCCAGCGTCGGCGATTTTCTTCGCTGCCGCAACTGGGCAGCGGAACCAGGCCCCACCCAAGCCGGAAGGACCGACGCGAACTTCCCCAACCTTCACGTCGTCTTGGGAGCATTCGCCAACCCGTGCGACAACCTCGCATACCTCTTTTGAGGTTACGGAGTCATCTAGACCCGACACGCGTAACTCTGCGCATTTGGTGGGTCTGGAGACCCTAATATCCTCCGGCTTCAGGCATTCCCGGAGTTTCGCTGTCAAAGAGTCGGCTTTATCGGCGCTCGTGGCTCCGGGAATTTGCAGCAGGCGTGCGCCCGTGGCTGCCGTTCGGAACTTGAGAGAGGGGATCCCTAGGCCAGCAAGGTCGACCTTTTGCTTGGCCTCCGCCAGGACGGACGCGTAGGAGATGCCCCTCTCCTCTGCGCCTGGCTGCAGCGTAATAGCCACAGCAGTTGACCGTGGCGCCCGCAGTTTAGGCTTTTTATTGGCTGCCTTCTGCTTCTTTTTCTTATTATTTGTCACAGTTTGCCACTCCCCTTCGTTGGGGTTGGCAACTGTCTGGCTCTGCGAAGCGGCAGGGGCTTTCGCTCCCTTTTTGGCCCGTCCTGGCGCGGCCTGGGATGGAGCGACCTGGGTCGGTGTCTCCTGCGGAGGCTGAGGCGGGCTCGCCTGGGTTGGAGCGGCATGGGCCTGAGTGGTCTTGGCCGAGGTCGACGCACTAGTGGTGGTGGTCGATTTGGCCTGACCTTTCTTTGCCCCTCCACCGGTTTTAGCCGGGGCACTGGGTGCTGCAGCCTTCGCCGCATAAGAAGGTAAGGCTGGCGTTTGCTTTGGGATGTTTCTATCCCCAGCGAGAGGCGGGCGTAGGATCCTGCCCTCAATAACACCAAATCTAGCAGCCAGGCTGGCCATTTCTGTTCGAAACAGACTAATCAGCTCCGATTCAGCTGGCTGCACTGCCTCCAATGGAGCAGTTGGTTGGCGGATCTTCGCCACGTCCGACTTCAGCTGCTCCAGTTCTCGGCGCAATAGCTCCTGCTCTGCTTTCATGCGGCTATTGGCGTCTTGAAGGCGTCCATTGTCAGCCTGCAGTTTGGTCAGTTCCTCCTGCAGGCGACTATTGGCAGCCTCTAGCTTGCCATTCTCCTCTGACGCGGAAAGTTGTCGCAGCTCACTTGCTGCAGCCTCAATGATAGCCATAGCCTCTTTGAGGCTCCGCGTGAAGGTACCCTTCAGATTGTTGGACTTGGTGGCGACATGCTGCACCACCTTTAGTCCAGCGGACACTTGCTCGAAAAGAGCAGCAGCAGTGAGTTCGCCCCCTGCAGCACCAGAATCAGTCCTTCGCGTCGCCTTTTTGGACTTAGCCATCTCGACTAAGTCAACAGCCTCTTCCTCGGCACGAAGGCGAAGCTCCTCCCGCCTGTACGAAATTAGTTCAGCCTTCGCTTTTGCGAGCCCTACGTACTCGCCAGTAGTGGGAGGACGACCTCTCCCTCTTCTGGCCATGCCGACTTTAGCAGCCGGCAAGTCTTCATCAGCTTCGGAGCCCGAGCGGCTCACATCGCTAGAGCGGCGTTTGCGGCCTGGCTCCCCATCTCTCCAGAATCTGGAGGGGCTCAGCTGGGTGCTGTGCTCCACCACCATCACTTCACTGGATGTAGATCCGGCATCGGAAACTGCACCCATCTCCTCATCCTCTACGTTTGGTTTGGTTTTGTTTTTATTAAATGTATCCATATAGAATCCCACGAGTGTGGGGGAAATAAAGGTCCACCCGGGCAGTGCCCCCTGTACCCGGGTAAGCGTAAGGTGTAACCCAACCAGGGGGTCCGCAGGTACCCTGGTGGGAGTCGCACTAGTGACTGGTTGCTCCGAGGAGCCCCGACCAGCCACACATCCCCTCGCGGTGCGCCGCCGCTTGGGATTCGGGGTGATTTGTTCTCGAGGTTGTCTTCCCCGCAGTCCGGGCGACCAAGCCAAGACCGACGGAGGGCACCTCACGCTGAGCCGCGAGACATGACCACAGCACTCAGCACATGTAAGAGTACCCTCCGATTTTACGGCGGTGGCAGAGAGACAAAACTCCGCTGCCGGCTCGGTGGTAGGGTGAGTACACGCCGAGCCCGCCACCCTGGCCCAGTGAATGGGACCACCCCATTGGCCCTGATAAGGGCCGTTTCTTCTCCGACAAAGCCTCGCGGCCATGCGGAGGACTCCCCAGACGTGGCCCTGAAAAGGGCCGTTTTCCCCCTACGAAGCCTCGCGGCCGCGCGGAGGGCTCCCCCCCCCTGGCCCTGAAAAGGGCCTTTCCCCAGTGTCGGACCATTAGCCACGAGCATCAAGACTCCCCAAAAGCCAGGAAGAGTGGATACCCGTGTTGCCCAGGGTGCACCAGGCTTCATGACTAACGTTCCCCCAGGACGTATCCCGAAAGGACTGATAGCCATGAAGCACACGAGGAGGTTGTCCGACCTTAGCACCCCAACCTTTTTTTTTTTTTTTTAGGGCGAAGAAAATGCCTTACGCATACCACCTCGTCCGGGGAGACGTTGTGGTTATGTGGGGCTTGCACCCACTAAAAACTCCGCCGTGAGCCGTCTTTCGCTTGGTGGATGGGACACGAGAACTGCTACGCATGACTTTCGCGACCCATCCAGCGCAGCCCATTGTCGGGCTACATACTCTTTTGGTGGCCTCCTGGGCATCACCACAACTCACGAGGGCCGACGGGACTCACCCGATCCGTCGTCGGCTCCTCCTAGGGCGGCATCAGGTCGCCATGTCGTCGCCGGCGTCGGCCGGCCCTCCTGCGACGAGCAGGGTCAGCGAGGGAGTCATCCTCTCTGAGCCGCTCTGCTGCCTCCTTCTGCGAGATAACATCCTCGCAGAAGGATGCGACAGCTTCCCACGCCCCCCTACTGTCAACCATTGCCTTGACCACGGCTGGCAGCGAGAAGTCTCCGCCAATTGTTGCTGCGAGGGCACGGCGCTGAACCACCCAAGCGGAGCACTGCTCGAGAGTATGAAGCGCCGTGTCCTCGCTGCACCCGCACTGGTGACACACGGGAGTCGGCTCCCGTCTGGCCACTGTGTGCAGGTATTTGCCGAAGCAACCATGCCCGGACAATACCTGCACCAAACGGAAGGACAACGTCCCGTGTCGCCTCCGTACCCACTCTTCCAGGATCGGCTGGATTGCCCCCACAGTCCAATGACCGGCACTGGGCGTTTCCAGCATCGCCTTCCATTGCCCCAACATTTGTGTATGGGCTTCCTTGCGCCATTCCGTGACCAGTTCGTGCGGCGGCCGTCTGCCACTCTCCGTTTGTAGGTCTGCAACTCGACGATATATTTCGGCGAGCACCTGTGCCTCCAACTCCCACGGTGGGGTGCCTGCAAGCGCGCACGCCGCCTCCGCGGATATTGTGCGGTATCCACGTATGACCCTGACTGCCATAACCCTCTGAGGTTTTCTCAGCAGGGCTTTGTTCTGGGTAGTCAGGGATCCCGCCCACACCGGCGCGCCATAGAGCGCCATTGAGCGAACCACCCCCGTGTAGAGCCGTCGGCAGCTGACGTTAGGTCCGCCCAGGTTCGGCAAAAGCCGGCTAAGGGCGGACGCCGTGCCAATGAGCTTTGGAGCGAGCTGAGCAAAGTGCTCGCCGAAATTCCACCTCCGGTCTAAGACCAGCCCCAGGTATTTCATGTGGCTTCGGACCACTATTCTGGCATCACCAATGGTGAGATGGGCGCCAGCCGATGGCCGTCGCCGGGGGGCATGAAACACCAGGGCCTCTGTCTTTTCAAGGGCCACCCTGAGACCCAGCGCCTCAATACGACCGATGACTAGGGACGCGCCCTCAACGGCCAAGCGCGCCGCCTCCTCAAAGTTCTCTCCCCGGGCCGTGACAAGGGTGTCGTCAGCGTAACAAATGACGCCCTGCCCGGGGGAGAGCACACCGCGCAAGGCCCAGTCGTAGCCAATGTTCCACAGAAGAGGCCCCAAGACCGACCCCTGCGGAACACCGCACGTGATGGGCCTGCTCACGACTTGGCCATTGCGTCCCTGGTAGCTTACGCATCGCCCTCTCAGGTAATCTGCCACTAGCTGCCTTAGGTAAATGGGTACCCCGTGAAAACGAAGTGCCTCTCCAATGCAGCTGAATGGCAGAGTGTTGAATGCGTTGGCGATATCTAGGGATACCGCCAGCAGAACTCCCCTCGCTCGGTTGACTGCGTCTTCTGCGTCGGCTTTAAGGCGCAGGATAGCGTCCACAGTTGAGCGCCCTGCCCGAAAACCGTACTGGGCGTCCGACAAATTTGGGCCTACTGAGTTTAGATGCCGGATGATGCGTGTAGCGAGAATCTTCTCTAGCATTTTCCCCGCCTCGTCCAGCAAGACAATAGGTCTGTACGCTGAAGGAGACTCTTGAGGTCGTCCCGCCTTCTGCAGCAGTACTAGTCGGCCCTCTTTCCAGGGCTTAGGGAACCGCCTCGACATTAAACAAGCGTCGAACAGTTCCCTCAGCCTATCCTCCATCACATTAAGCGCCAAGGCCAACACCTTTGCAGGCACGCCATCTGGTCCCGGGGCAGTCCTTTTGGACCGTGCCCGCAGAATCACCGATCCCATCTCCGCTTGCGTGATTGGAGGGGTCTCCAACTCTGAGCCACAATCGCCTTCTGCTGAGCCCATTATCGGGGGAGGGCGCTCTACCTGGTCGGGAAAAAGTGTCTCCACGACTTCGGCAAGAAACTGAGGCTGGAGGGTTTCCGTCAGTGGGGGGCCTTGGGCGCGGAGTTTCTTCCGTGCCGCGCGATATGGGCGCCCCCAAGGATCACGGTTTAGGCCATCCAGTGCCTCGTTCCTCGCCTCTTCCTTCGCTCGGCAGATAGCCAACTGCAGAGCCTCCCGGGCGTTTCGGTATGACTCATACAGTTGGCTCTGTCGGATCTCCAACTCCTCATTGCGGTGGCGCAGCCTACGGACTTGTGAGTAGGACCTCCGGGCAGCAATACAGACCGCGCGGAGATCTGATACCTCCTGGGACCACCAGTAGACCTCCCTCTTTGGAGGGCGTGTTCGTGTGCGTGGCATGGCTGCATTGCACACAGCCGTCATAGCATCGCGGAAGTGGCCAGCCTGGACATCGACATCGACCCCCTCTGCGGAAGGCGGTGAGGACAACCACGTCTGGACGATAGCAGCCTCCTCTAGCAGATCCTTATCTAACCGCTTGACTGCCCACCGCGGGAACTGCCGGGCTTCAGACCGTGGAGGAACTGCGGGGCCCGATGAGGCGGAGATATCTATACGGATGTACAAATGGTCCGATAGTGTCTCCAGATTTTCCAAGACCCGCCAACCCCGGACACGTGCGGCAATAGCAGGTGTCGCGAACGAGAGGTCCACTATGGAGCCCCCATTATGCCTCACGCATGTATAAACAGATCCTCTGTTCAGGAGACAGAGGCCTATAGCCGCTGCCCACTCCTCGACCGCCTCACCTCTTAATTCAGTGCTGGGGGAGCCCCACGCGGTTGATTTCGCGTTGAAGTCCCCCATGACCATAACGTGGCCCGGCATCATCCTCCGGACCGAGGCCCCCAAACGATCCAGGAAGTCCTCAAATTCGGCCAAGCACCTATTCGGGGAGAAGTATACTCCAAAGAGGGTTAAGCCCCCCCAAGTGGCCGCGACATATCCTTGGCCTTTCTCTTTGAGTGAGAGGGGCACCGCGGAGCTAATAATGGCAACGGAATCGTCCACATCGCCTACCCAGTCAGAGCGGTTAGGGACGAAATACGGCTCCGCCACCACCGCCACACCGATCGACTGCTCCGCCATGGTTTGAAGGACCAAATCCTGCGCACCGGCGGCGTGGTTTAAGTTCGTCTGGAGAAGACAATGATCCCGGACCTGATCCATAATTAGTCCGTAATCATTATCTCCTCCCGCGACGGCTCTTCTGTTCGCACCGCACTTGAAGCGGCCGGAGCCAAGGCCGTCAACGCATCCCTTTTTGAGTGGACTGGGGGCTTACAGTCCTTCCCCCCGACTACGTGAGCAGCCGGTAGCTTCGCCGTATCACATACCAAGCAGTGAGGCTCGGCAGAGCATGAAGACGCCTGGTGCCCCGGCTTTCCGCAGCGGAAACATAGTCCGCTGAAGTCAATGCCCGAAATGCACTTCTGGCAGACGTGACCCAACCCCATGCATTTAAAGCACCTCATGGGCCGGGCTTCCAGCACCTGAATCCTCGCAGAGCTCCAGCCCACGAGGAGCCGGCCGGCATCGGCCAGTTGCTTCGCGACTGCGACCGGGCACTGAACCCAGGCAGAGCTAACACCCCTCGGGCCGATTCGGATCGGACCAACTCGGACCACGTCTATGGAGCAGGCGGTTTTCCGAGCGATTGCCTCCTGAACGTCCTGACTACTCACAGAGTCATCAAAGTCAGAAATGCGCAGTTCCGCACATTTAGTTGGTCTAGAGACCTTGACGTCTTCCGCGAAGATACCTCGTAACTTCTCTGCAATGAGGTCCGCTCCCGAAGCACCCTCAGCTCCAGGGAACTCCAACAGGCGAGCCCCGGTTGCAGCCCGTCGGAACCCGATATCTGTGATACCGAGCTCCTCAAGGTTCACAGACTGCCTCGCCTTGGCCAAAATAGCCGCGTACGTCACGCCTCTCTCCACCGCTTCAGGCTGCAGTGTCAGTACTACTGCAGCCGATCTGGGTGCGCGAAGCCTTCGCTTCCTTTTCCGTTTTTTGGACTCTTTAGGAGCTTTCCCCTCTTGCGCAGCGGAGTCCACAGATTTTGGGGTTTCTTGGGATGAAGAGCCTTGTTTGTTCTTCTTTCCCCTCTTCCTGTTTCGCTTGCCACTGACAGTTTGCCAGCCACTACCGGCAGACGTCGATGGTTCAGTGTTGCGGACCTGCGTGTCATCCGCAGGCGCACTCTCGGGAGAACGCCGCATCTGAGCGGCACGAGATGCCTCCTTTGAGGCCATGGAAGGCCGTTCCGACCTTCCGCTGGCATTGGTAGCACTTTCAGCTGCACTCCTGAGGTCCGCTGCCAATGGCGGCCGGATGTTCCTCGCCGGCAGGAGACGATCCTCGATCCCAGCGAACCGGGCGTCCATCATTTTTCCGATCTGGGTAACGACGGAATGCACCAGCATCTCGTTTGCCGAGGACTCCTCCGCTCTCGCCGGAATCGAGGGACACTCCGCCTGCAGCGCACCATCCTGTCGCGACCACCCAGAGCGGACTTCCTCCCGAAGAGCCTCTATCTCCTTGCGGAGAGCTCCGATCTCTTTCCGCAGTCGGTCGTTTTCCAGCCGAAGTCTCAGAGTCTCCTCGGTGGAACTTCTACTGGCAAGCCCCTCTATGGCAAATCTGACGCGCTCAGCCGCCTCCCTGATGGCCCGTTGACACGTGCCTTTGAGGTTTTTGGACTTCTTAGTGGTGTCCAAAACTACCTCAATATCAAGGAGGGCATTCTTCTCCAGTTCCTCCGCTGAACCAGCGGAGCTTTGAGTCATCAGAGGAACAGGAGCAGCCTCAGGGCTGACCTGCGCCGCCTCTCGTCTCTCCACTCCCTCCTTTCCACTCAAGTTTGCGGCGTTGAGGTCCGCTTTTGAGCTCATCCTCTCTGCCTGCGTCGCAGACTCACCTTCTCCACTCTGTTTCGGAGCGTCAGAGCGCTTCAAAAAGCGTCCCCGCGCGTCACGGGACAGCGAGGAGCCAGCCGCTCCTCCCCTTTTGGCTGTGCCTATTTTGGCCGGCAAGTTCTCCTCGCTTGAGGAGAGGCCCTTTCCACAGTCCGACAGGACGACACGCGGTCGTTTCTGTCGGCGACTTTGTTGTCCTTTCAACGACCCCTGGTCGGAAAGGACTAGGTCTCCAGAGAGACGTGAGCCTCCTCGGCTGTCGTTGCCGTCACCGGCAAGTCGGTCCACCACTACAGAGCCGGACGCAGATCCGGTATCAGAAACTGCATCCATCTCATCGACATCACGTTCTTCAATTTGAAAATTTTCAGTGTTCATGAATGTTCCCACGAGTATGGGGGAAATATACGGTCCACCCAGGCAGTGCCCCCTGTGCCTGGGTAAGCCTAATACAACAATGGGTCGGCCGCTCCACTGAGGTGGTTCGCACTCTTGACCGGGGCAACCCCCCCGGCCACGCATCCCCTCGCCGTGCGCCGCAACTTGGGATTAGAGGTGATTTTTGAGGAGGTTTTCTTCCTCCCGGTCCGGGCAATGAAGCCAAGACCGACAAAGAATATCTCACCCCGAGGCGCGAGACCGCAGCACTCAGGTTAGCGTAAGGTACCCTCCGATTTTCCCGACGGTGGCAGCAGAGAGAACTCCCGCTGCCTGCTCGGCGGTAGTGTGAGTACACGCCGAGCCCGCCCTGGTTCCTCCACCATGGCCTCTGAGCGCAGAGGCACATGTGGAGCAACGTCCCTGACCGATAAACGGCCCCGGCTCTCCCACCTAGCCTCGCGGCCTGGCAGGAAGCCCCCCTCTGGCTCTGAAAAGGGCCTTTTTCTCCCCCACTAGGCCTCACGGCTTCGTGGGGGGGGTTTCCCCCCCTTGGCCCTGAAAAGGGCCTTTCCCAAGTGTCGGACCATTAGCCACGAGCAGCAAGACTCCCCAAAAGCCAGGAAGAGTTGCTACTCGAGTTGCCCAGGGTGCACCAGGCTTCATGACTACCGTTCCCCCAGGACGTATCCCGAAAGGACTGATAGCCACGAAGCACACGAGGAGGTTGTCCGACCTTAGCACCCCTTAGCACCCCAACCTTTTTTTTTTTTTTTTTTTTTTTTTTTTTTTTTTTTTTTTTTTGGGCGAAGAAAATGCCTTACGCATACCACCTCGTCCGGGGAGACGTTGTGGTTATGTGGGGCTTGCACCCACTAAAAACTCCGCCGTGAGCCGTCTTTCGCTTGGTGGATGGGACACGAGAACTGCTACGCATGACTTTCGCGACCCATCCAGCGCAGCCCATTGTCGGGCTACATACTCTTTTGGTGGCCTCCTGGGCATCACCACAACTCACGAGGGCCGACGGGACTCACCCGATCCGTCGTCGGCTCCTCCTAGGGCGGCATCAGGTCGCCATGTCGTCGCCGGCGTCGGCCGGCCCTCCTGCGACGAGCAGGGTCAGCGAGGGAGTCATCCTCTCTGAGCCGCTCTGCTGCCTCCTTCTGCGAGATAACATCCTCGCAGAAGGATGCGACAGCTTCCCACGCCCCCCTACTGTCAACCATTGCCTTGACCACGGCTGGCAGCGAGAAGTCTCCGCCAATTGTTGCTGCGAGGGCACGGCGCTGAACCACCCAAGCGGAGCACTGCTCGAGAGTATGAAGCGCCGTGTCCTCGCTGCACCCGCACTGGTGACACACGGGAGTCGGCTCCCGTCTGGCCACTGTGTGCAGGTATTTGCCGAAGCAACCATGCCCGGACAATACCTGCACCAAACGGAAGGACAACGTCCCGTGTCGCCTCCGTACCCACTCTTCCAGGATCGGCTGGATTGCCCCCACAGTCCAATGACCGGCACTGGGCGTTTCCAGCATCGCCTTCCATTGCCCCAACATTTGTGTATGGGCTTCCTTGCGCCATTCCGTGACCAGTTCGTGCGGCGGCCGTCTGCCACTCTCCGTTTGTAGGTCTGCAACTCGACGATATATTTCGGCGAGCACCTGTGCCTCCAACTCCCACGGTGGGGTGCCTGCAAGCGCGCACGCCGCCTCCGCGGATATTGTGCGGTATCCACGTATGACCCTGACTGCCATAACCCTCTGAGGTTTTCTCAGCAGGGCTTTGTTCTGGGTAGTCAGGGATCCCGCCCACACCGGCGCGCCATAGAGCGCCATTGAGCGAACCACCCCCGTGTAGAGCCGTCGGCAGCTGACGTTAGGTCCGCCCAGGTTCGGCAAAAGCCGGCTAAGGGCGGACGCCGTGCCAATGAGCTTTGGAGCGAGCTGAGCAAAGTGCTCGCCGAAATTCCACCTCCGGTCTAAGACCAGCCCCAGGTATTTCATGTGGCTTCGGACCACTATTCTGGCATCACCAATGGTGAGATGGGCGCCAGCCGATGGCCGTCGCCGGGGGGCATGAAACACCAGGGCCTCTGTCTTTTCAAGGGCCACCCTGAGACCCAGCGCCTCAATACGACCGATGACTAGGGACGCGCCCTCAACGGCCAAGCGCGCCGCCTCCTCAAAGTTCTCTCCCCGGGCCGTGACAAGGGTGTCGTCAGCGTAACAAATGACGCCCTGCCCGGGGGAGAGCACACCGCGCAAGGCCCAGTCGTAGCCAATGTTCCACAGAAGAGGCCCCAAGACCGACCCCTGCGGAACACCGCACGTGATGGGCCTGCTCACGACTTGGCCATTGCGTCCCTGGTAGCTTACGCATCGCCCTCTCAGGTAATCTGCCACTAGCTGCCTTAGGTAAATGGGTACCCCGTGAAAACGAAGTGCCTCTCCAATGCAGCTGAATGGCAGAGTGTTGAATGCGTTGGCGATATCTAGGGATACCGCCAGCAGAACTCCCCTCGCTCGGTTGACTGCGTCTTCTGCGTCGGCTTTAAGGCGCAGGATAGCGTCCACAGTTGAGCGCCCTGCCCGAAAACCGTACTGGGCGTCCGACAAATTTGGGCCTACTGAGTTTAGATGCCGGATGATGCGTGTAGCGAGAATCTTCTCTAGCATTTTCCCCGCCTCGTCCAGCAAGACAATAGGCCTGTACGCTGAAGGAGACTCTTGAGGTCGTCCCGCCTTCTGCAGCAGTACTAGTCGGCCCTCTTTCCAGGGCTTAGGGAACCGCCTCGACATTAAACAAGCGTCGAACAGTTCCCTCAGCCTATCCTCCATCACATTAAGCGCCAAGGCCAACACCTTTGCAGGCACGCCATCTGGTCCCGGGGCAGTCCTTTTGGACCGTGCCCGCAGAATCACCGATCCCATCTCCGCTTGCGTGATTGGAGGGGTCTCCAACTCTGAGCCACAATCGCCTTCTGCTGAGCCCATTATCGGGGGAGGGCGCTCTACCTGGTCGGGAAAAAGTGTCTCCACGACTTCGGCAAGAAACTGAGGCTGGAGGGTTTCCGTCAGTGGGGGGCCTTGGGCGCGGAGTTTCTTCCGTGCCGCGCGATATGGGCGTCCCCAAGGATCACGGTTTAGGCCATCCAGTGCCTCGTTCCTCGCCTCTTCCTTCGCTCGGCAGATAGCTAACTGCAGAGCCTCCCGGGCGTTTCGGTATGACTCATACAGTTGGCTCTGTCGGATCTCCAACTCCTCATTGCGGTGGCGCAGCCTACGGACTTGTGAGTAGGACCTCCGGGCAGCAATACAGACCGCGCGGAGATCTGATACCTCCTGGGACCACCAGTAGACCTCCCTCTTTGGAGGGCGTGTTCGTGTGCGTGGCATGGCTGCATTGCACACAGCCGTCATAGCATCGCGGAAGTGGCCAGCCTGGACATCGACATCGACCCCCTCTGCGGAAGGTGGTGAGGACAACCACGCCTGGACGATAGCAGCCTCCTCTAGCAGATCCTTATCTAATCGCTTGACACTTAGCACCCCAACCTAACCTAACCTAACCTAACCTAACCTAACCTAACCCAGTACTACTCGAGGTCCCGCCGAGAGCACGTGCTTTTCTGACTCGCTCCGCACATAAAAATTCGTTTTGGTGGGTTATTTTAACCGTAACGCGACAAATTTAGTGTCTAAATACTCGTCTAAGCAAGCCCCACCCGACAAACTGTGCCGTGACAGCCGCACTCTTGTGGCCAAGGTGATATAAGCGAAAAACCTCAACTTGTTGAGGTTAGTTTTTCAAAAAAGTGTTGGAAATTGTCATAAAGCAGTGACCAGTGAAGGTAAAACAGTGCAACAAGTGTCATCTGATAGGCAAAGTGAACAGCTATCCGCCTACTTCTGCAACATCAACCGCAGGCGCGCGATTCTCCTGGAAAATCGATTTTCCGGTTTTCCGGAGGACACGTGCCCATCGAAGGAGACACCTGACAGCCTCAAAATTTTGCTGGGTCATACCTGGCACTGACAGCTGGACAAACTCGAAGAAATTGGATTTTTTGAATAATTAGAAAAATTACCACAACAGTTCAAAGTTTGAAACTTTGACGCGCTATAACTTCGGAACGAGTGAAGATTTTGGAAAACTGCAACTGCACGTCGCTGCGCGCTCATCTATAGAAGAGAGATATTAAGGTTTAAAATTTTTAGTAATTAAATTAAAGTTACTGTAATTAAAAATATAAATTTTTCTGTTTTTTGGCCGAAATTCTATGTAAAGTTTTTATAAATTTAAAATTTCTAATTGTATTTGAAAGAGCTAGATTTTACATAAATTAACATATTTTTTCTGAAAATTTTGGACTCGCCGTTACAAAGTTATTAAATTTTTTGTGTTTTTCTGAAATAAATAGAAAACAATAGGAAAAAATTGTTTTTTAGGCACACGAATAGTATTAAATGACGTATTAGAACATAAACAAGCCCAAACACGGGACTTGTAACGTTAAAATTAAAAATTTTGATGCAAATAACTATTTGGTTATAAGGGTTAGTAAATCTTTGACTTATAATAGCTTTGGAACGGAGAGTCGTAGAGAGACGGGGTTTCGGAGGCTGTACACCTCGGACACCATATTTTAATATAATATAGGACTCGGCCCGTTTGGACAAAAAATTTTATTTTTGCCCAGGACCCTCATGGTAAGGAGGCCGAGGTAAGGCCAAACGTCCTAAAAGAAACCCGGACTTTCTACGACTACGGGTTGCGAAGTTGTGGCAGTTTTAAACCCGACTTTGACAGTTAGGCGGCCATCTTGTATTTACTTATTCCGACGTAATTTCTAAACGCGACGAGATATCGAGTCGCGGTTTTCGGAACCCTGTTTAGGGGATCAAGGGCCACCTATCTGTGGAGTTTGGGGCGGATCGGTGTCCAAAAAATCCGGACCCCCAAAAACCATTGCGCGCGTTAGGGGAGGTCGAGCTGACCGGAATAAACCCAAACTCGAGTAATCTGGGGCAGCTAGGACCAAAGATATAGGCCGCCAAAGTTGAACTTTGACAGTAGCAGCGGCCATTTTGGAAAAATTCAAAGTCCAGTATCTTTGGAACGAGTTGTCCTAGAGAGTTGGGGTTTCTTCTGGGCAGCTCCAAATTCTTTAAAGAACGCGACCGTGGGGTCTTGGGGTCTCACCTCGGGGTCACGGGGGTCAAGTTTTTGGGGACACCGAATCGCGGAAAGGGGTCCACCGGGGGGTAGGGCTCGTCGCGCTCTCAAAGATAAACCCAAGCACGGGGGCGATCGGCCCGGGGGTTCAAAAGTTGCGGGCAATAACCCTTTTTGGTTATTTAATAACCAGGATTTTTAAAACCCCGTAACTTTGGAACCACCTGGGATAGGTGCATCGTGTTTGGGGTTGTTGGAAAGGGCTCGGCGAGCGCTGTCGAACGGTGTACCCTAGAAGGCTCTACGTAGAGTCGGGGATAGAGCTGCCACAAAAAGTGGGGTTACTGTAACGGGAGTGACGCAGTGGACCCAGAGTAGACACACGACGCTAGACTTTAGTCTGTATATAGATTAATAGATAGAGAAAGGCTCTACAAACATTTAATTGGGCTACACTTTGTAGTAGGTAATAATTTGGCTTTGATAAATAACGAGGTTGAGTCACCGGCGCGAAACTTCAAAATAGGAGCGCGCTCTGTTTATGTTTACTTTATATTCTCGGAGTGCGCCCGCGGGTCTCCCAGCCGTGTACGAAGACATTTGGACACAAAAGTCACACCGACAAGATTCTGTGAATCCTATTTATTGACACACTTTATTGACACTGTTATACATTTATTTACAATATTTACATACACATTATACATTAGACTAGGGTCCTTTACAACCCGCAGTTGACGTTTCGGCTAATCATAAAACTATCTATACCGGAAAAGATGATAGGGATACGCACCCCAATTAAAAAACCGGCAACCCCAACGAACAAAAGCCCACGAAACGCCGAAGATGAGGCAGGATCCTCTACCCAGAGCGTCAGAAGGAGTGTGGGCGAATGGGAGGCCGGTAAACCGGAGAGAAAGGAGACCACCACCACCACGACCACTACCACAACCTCTAAAAAAGTCGCCCCAGCAAGGGAACAGATTAAAGATCAATCAGTGACCACAAGGCGAGCCTCAGTTGAGATCGTGACACTAAGCCCGCCAGCAGTAAGAAGCAGGATTGCCGAGGCGAGGATATGCTCCAACAAGATCAAAGCATATATGACAAACTCAAAGACTACAAAGAGGGAAGTAAAAGAGGAAGTACGGGAGCAGGCTGACCGCCTCTACCAACTCGTAAAGGAAGCGGAGCAGGAGAAAGGTCGAGCCTCCCCGACGAAGACGGTCTCGGTAGCGACACAGGTGGAGGAGACACCGGTGAAGGAGGAAGAAGCAAAATCCCTAAAACAAGCGCTGGAAGAACATAGCTTAACCTTAAAAGAAAACACCGAAAAACTTGACAGGTTGAAAGAGGCACTGCAGGCCAACCAACAGCATATGGAGAAGATCTCCTATGCCGGCGCAGCGGCAAGTCAACCTGCCAAGGAAGCTCCCAAGAAGACAGCACTCCACTCAATAGTGGTCACATCCACAAATGAGACAGACACAGGGGAGGAAGTCATAGAGCACATAAGGAAAGCTGTAGACGCAAAAGAAGGGTGGATCACCGTAGACAGAATTAGGAAAGCAAGAGACAGAAAGGTGGTACTGGGGTGCACAACAGAACAGGCAAGGGACAAATTAAAAGAAAAACTGGCAAGTGTGGGGGAAAAGCTAAAAATAGAAGATGTCAAAAATAAGGATCCACTGGTGATTCTTAAAGACGTCATGGCGTACAACACCGACGCAGACATCCTCAAAGCTCTGAGAAATCAGAATAAGGATGTCTTTGAGAGCATAAGTAGAGAAGACGACCGGGTAGAGGTACTTTTTAAAAAGAAAAATAGAAACCCCCACACACAACACGTTGTCCTAAGGGTATCCCCCAGATTGTGGAACAAACTGCTGGACAGACAAGCCGTGCACATAGACCTACAGAGGGTAAGGGTACTGGACCAGACTCCACTGGTCCAGTGTTCCCAATGCCTAGGCTTTGGTCACGGGCGGCGACTCTGCAAAGAACCAGCAGAGAAGTGCAGTCACTGTGGGGGCCCTCACATGAGAGCGCAGTGCGCCGACTGGCTGGCCGGAACAGCACCATCGTGCTGTAATTGCGTACGTGCGAATTATGAGCACACCGAGCATAACGCATTCAGCGAAGAATGCCCAGTGAGGAAGCGATGGGAGACAATAGCCAGAGCCAGAATAGCGTACTGCTAAAGGCGAGGACAACAGGGCGGGCACCCCAACCAGAGGATATGCAGTAGCCCAGGCCAACCTACAAAGAAAGGAACTGGCAACCACCGAACTCTTTTTAGAGGCCAGTGAGCGAGAAATCGCATGGGCACTGATCCAGGAACCATATGTGGGAGGAGCCCGAAGTATGAAGAGCTACCGTGGTGCGAGAGTCTACCAGTGCCAGGTCGAAGGAAGTGGGAGGGTAAAGGCGGCAATAGCCGTCTTTGACAATGACCTCGATGTCATCCCCTACCCGAAACTCACCACAAACAACATCGTAGTGGTGGGGATCCGGACCAAAGCCTGGGAAATCGCTGTAGTCTCCTATTACTTTGAGCCAGACCAACCCATAGGGCCATACCTGGATCACTTGTCTAAAATAAAGTTGGAACTGGGCACCGGAAGACTGCTCATAGGCGGAGACGCTAACGCCAAGAGTACCTGGTGGGGAAGCACCATAGAAGACCTCAGGGGAGAAGAGATGTCCGGGACCCTGGAGGAGCTAGAGCTTCAGGTACTGAACACTGGAGATACGCCCACATTTGACACCATTAGGGGTGGAATTGCGTACAAGAGCCACGTGGACGTCACGGCATGCTC
Organism: Acronicta alni; assembly: GCA_964056405.1. Taxonomy (NCBI): domain Eukaryota; kingdom Metazoa; phylum Arthropoda; class Insecta; order Lepidoptera; family Noctuidae; genus Acronicta; species Acronicta alni. Next base: position 84,230 of record CAXKSV010000019.1, on the reverse strand, counting down.
GCTCGAACTATTCGACCTGATAGACGGCTGGCGAGTTGACACAGGGACAACGAGCTCGGACCACAACACAATTCTATTTACGGTTAAATTAAGGAGGGAAAAAGGGGTTAACATTGAGAGGACAACGCGTAAATACAATACGAAAAAGGCAAATTGGGAACTCTTTAATGTTAGTCTAGGGCAAAATAAGGAGGAACATCAGCTAAATTTGGAAAATATCAGTGGGATAGCGTGCAAGCAAGAATTAGAGAACATAGTCGTCAAATATAAAAATGCCATTGACAAAGCTTGCGCGGACGCTATACCCAAAATCACTAATAAAAATACAATTTTAATACCGTGGTGGTCCGAGGAACTCGTCGCGAAGAAGAAGGAGGTCGCCTGTAAAAAGAACCGCATCCGCAACGCCGCACAGGTTCGACGAGCAAAGGTCGTTGATGAGTACCTGAAAGCAAAGGAAGAATATGAGTGCCAAGCCAAGAAAGCCCAAACTGTCAGTTGGAAAGACTTCTGCCAGAAACAGGAAGGAGAAGGGATGTGGGAAGGCATATATAGAGTAATCAGAAGGACCACCAGGAGACAGGAGGACTTGACCCTACTTAACGATGGTGCATTCCTAAACCCCAAAGAATCAGCAGCCTTACTCGCTGACACTTTCTATCCTAAGGACACAGCGGAAGAGGACAACGCAGACCACAGGCGTATAAGAGAAGCAGCCAGTCGGGTAAATGAGTGGCAGCATGATGAATATCATGACCCACCATTTACGCCGCTGGAGTTGAAAACAGCCGTGGAAGGTTTTAATCCCAAGAAAGCCCCAGGAGAGGATGGATTTACGTCAGACATCTGCTGTCGAGCTATCTGCCAGGACCCGGACGCATTCCTTGCCCTTTACAACAAATGCCTAGAACTGGCACATTTCCCGGACATCTGGAAAGAGGCAACGGTGGTAGTCCTCAGAAAACCGGGCAAGGAAAATTACTTGAGCCCCAAGTCATACAGACCGATAGGTCTCCTGCCGGTCTTGGGGAAGGTCCTGGAGAGGATGGTAGTAGCACGGATCAAATGGCAGCTTGTGCCGCGGCTTAGTACTCGTCAGTTTGGCTTTATGCCCCAGAGAAGCACTGAGGACGCCCTCTATACTCTGATGAAACACGTACAGGACAAGTTGAGGCTGAAGAAGCTAATTGTCCTGGTGTCATTAGATATAGAGGGGGCCTTCGACAGCGCATGGTGGCCAGCAATCAAAGTCAGGCTGGCTGAGGAAAAGTGCCCGGTGAACACCAGGAGGCTACTAGATAGTTACCTTGACAGCAGAAAGGTTAGAGTGAGATATGCTGGGGAGGAATGCACGAGAGAGACAAACAAGGGCTGTGTTCAAGGGTCAATAGGTGGTCCAATCCTATGGAATCTTCTGCTGGACCCACTACTACAGGATCTTGAGAGGAGGGGGAATTTCGCGCAAGCATTCGCGGACGACATCGTATTGGTCGTGGATGGTGATACAGCTGGGGAGGTTTCTAGAACCACAAACGCAGCCCTCGATCATGTTCAGGACTGGGGTGTACGTAACAAACTAAAATTCGCACCTCACAAAACTTGTGCTATGGTAGTGACAAATAAACTGAAATACGACACACCAGTTCTGAGCATGAATGGGGTCAGCATCGCCATGGTTCGGAGCATGAAGCTCCTAGGTCTCACGATAGACGATAGGTTGACCTTCAATGAACACGTTAAAAACCAAAGTAAAAAAGTTGTAGATATCTACAAACAACTGGCTAGGGCAGCGAAGGTCAGCTGGGGTCTAAACAGGGACATCATACACACCATATACACCGCCACGATCGAACCAATTGTCATGTACGCGGCTGGAGCTTGGGCTCCCGCCACAAAAAAGCTGGGGATACGGAAGAAGCTGGGTTCTGTCCAACGAGGATTCGTCCAGAAGATCTGCAAGTCCTACCGTACAGTCTCTCTAAACTCGGCAATGGTACTGGCCGGGATACTACCTCTAGACCTTCGCATACAAGAGGCAGCAGCCATGTATGAGGCAAGGAGAGGGTCGTCCCGGTTTGTGCCAGGAGACCGGGAGATTGAGAGTATGGTGGGATTTGTAGAAACTTCTCACCCAGCCAAGCAAATGGCCCTGGAGTTCATTTGCCTGGAAGACCAGCAACACGTGGACAACCACAATGTGCAGGCGGTGCGAATATTCACCGACGGCAGTAAGATTGAGGGGAAGGTCGGAGCCGCATTGTCCTTATGGGATAATGTTGGCGAAGTCCAGAACCTCAAACTTAGCCTCGCCGCGTACTGCACCGTCTACCAGGCGGAACTACTGGCCATTTGCAAGGCTACTGACGTAATCCTCACACGCAATGAGACGAGCTATGGCTTGTACAGCGATTCAATGTCAGCATTGCAGGCGCTTGCAAGTCATGGGTCGCTCCATCCTCTGGTGGCCCGTGCGCGAGCCAACTTGGCTCTAGCCTTGAACCAAAGCAAAGCTGTGTCTCTGTTTTGGGTCAAGGCCCACGCGGGGCTGCCAGGGAATGAGCGAGCGGATGAACTGGCGAAGGAAGCGGCATTGAAGTCACGGAGGAGGCCGGACTATGACAAGTGTCCGATTTCATTCATCAGAAGCCAAATCCGTAAGGAATCGCTCGATGAATGGAATCGGAGATATGTGTCTGGCGAGACCGCCTCAGTGACGAAAATGTTCTTTCCGGATGCCATCGAAGCCTTCCGTGTCACAAAGCGGGTTAAACCCACGGGCGTGCTCACGCAGATCCTGACAGGGCACGGTGGGTTCTCAGAATACTTAAGTCGCTTTAAGTGTAAGGAGAGCCCATCGTGCGTCTGCGATCCCGAAATTGCGGAGTCGGTCCCGCACATAATTTTAGACTGCCCTGTATACGTAGTGGAGCGTTTCAACATTGAAAGTTACTTAAATATAAAGTTGAGGCGGGACAATATAGGTGACATAATAAAAAGTGAAAAAAGAGCTGAATTCCTGACATACTGCATAAGTGTAGCAAATAGAGCAATAAATAGAAATAAAAGTTGATGATACAACTATGTTTAATTTTGTATTTATATAATATAAGAACTTAAACATAGGCAAAAGTGTAATAACATAGATTTGTAAGTAAGCAGTATTTATAAGAAATATGTATAAAAGTAAGTAAGTGCAAGACCAGCAAATAGCATAAGATAATTACATGTAATTAGATTAAGGAAAGACTGTATAAATAAAAAGAGCTTGGTTTCTAGTGATCCCCCCACCGACATAAACAAATAAAGATAATACAGTAGAAATAGATACATAATTAATAAGTATGTGGGAGTCCCACCCACAGGAAAGAATGGTGAAGGATATAAGAAAGACATAGTATGAAGCATGGAAGTACGAGAGGAAAGTAAGCGAGAACTGGTATGGAAGAGAATAGATATAAAATAGGCGCCAATTACGTTGGCGGATTAGCCGAAAAAAAAAAAAAAAAAAAAAAAAAAAAAAAAAAAAAAAAACCTAACCTAACCTAACCGCGGTTAATTTTTACAGCAAACATAGCATTTTGACGCGGTTTTCAACCCCTATATTGTTTTATATTGTTATATTCGTCTCCCGAGCACACATCCGCGTACCTGGACACCAAAAATTTTCCATTTTCACGAAAATTTAATTTTCATCATATTTATATTTTATTAAAAATCAAAATTAATTCATTTTTCCAAATTTAAGCAAAATTTTGATCCCGTTCGATACACATCAGTCTGGAACAGCACCTGGCGCGCGTCCCGGCGACCGTGACCTGAAAACAAACAAGATAATTAGCAGTTTTGTTGTAAAATTGACCGAAAAAACAGTTTTTTGACTATATTTTCGAAATTTCCCCCACCACCTACCCCTAATTTTTGCACAGTTTTGTAGCCCGTTTCGCCCCGAATCCGCAGGTACCCCGCTTGTGGGGATAGCTTGCAGGAAACCTCAAAAAATTGACCAACATCATATCTGACTACGTACCGAGTTTACCTTATAGGTGACACACTTAGTACAACGCGGTTAATTTTTACAGCAAACATAGCATTTTGACGCGGTTTTCAACCCCTATATTGTTTTATATTGTTATATTCGTCTCCCGAGCACACATCCGCGTACCTGGACACCAAAAATTTTCCATTTTCACGAAAATTTAATTTTCATCATATTTATATTTTATTAAAAATCAAAATTAATTCATTTTTCCAAATTTAAGCAAAATTTTGATCCCGTTCGATACACATCAGTCTGGAACAGCACCTGGCGCGCGTCCCGGCGACCGTGACCTGAAAACAAACAAGATAATTAGCAGTTTTGTTGTAAAATTGACCGAAAAAACAGTTTTTTGACTATATTTTCGAAATTTCCCCCACCACCTACCCCTAATTTTTGCACAGTTTTGTAGCCCGTTTCGCCCCGAATCCGCAGGTACCCCGCTTGTGGGGATAGCTTGCAGGAAACCTCAAAAAATTGACCAACATCATATCTGACTACGTACCGAGTTTACCTTATAGGTGACACACTTAGTACAACGCGGTTAATTTTTACAGCAAACATAGCATTTTGACGCGGTTTTCAACCCCTATATTGTTTTATATTGTTATATTCGTCTCCCGAGCACACATCCGCGTACCTGGACACCAAAAATTTTCCATTTTCACGAAAATTTAATTTTCATCATATTTATATTTTATTAATAATCAAAATTAATTCATTTTTCCAAATTTAAGCAAAATTTTGATCCCGTTCGATACACATCAGTCTGGAACAGCACCTGGCGCGCGTCCCGGCGACCGTGACCTGAAAACAAACAAGATAATTAGCAGTTTTGTTGTAAAATTGACCGAAAAAACAGTTTTTTGACTATATTTTCGAAATTTCCCCCACCACCTACCCCTAATTTTTGCACAGTTTTGTAGCCCGTTTCGCCCCGAATCCGCAGGTACCCCGCTTGTGGGGATAGCTTGCAGGAAACCTCAAAAAATTGACCAACATCATATCTGACTACGTACCGAGTTTACCTTATAGGTGACACACTTAGTACAACGCGGTTAATTTTTACAGCAAACATAGCATTTTGACGCGGTTTTCAACCCCTATATTGTTTTATATTGTTATATTCGTCTCCCGAGCACACATCCGCGTACCTGGACACCAAAAATTTTCCATTTTCACGAAAATTTAATTTTCATCATATTTATATTTTATTAAAAATCAAAATTAATTCATTTTTCCAAATTTAAGCAAAATTTTGATCCCGTTCGATACACATCAGTCTGGAACAGCACCTGGCGCGCGTCCCGGCGACCGTGACCTGAAAACAAACAAGATAATTAGCAGTTTTGTTGTAAAATTGACCGAAAAAACAGTTTTTTGACTATATTTTCGAAATTTCCCCCACCACCTACCCCTAATTTTTGCACAGTTTTGTAGCCCGTTTCGCCCCGAATCCGCAGGTACCCCGCTTGTGGGGATAGCTTGCAGGAAACCTCAAAAAATTGACCAACATCATATCTGACTACGTACCGAGTTTACCTTATAGGTGACACACTTAGTACAACGCGGTTAATTTTTACAGCAAACATAGCATTTTGACGCGGTTTTCAACCCCTATATTGTTTTATATTGTTATATTCGTCTCCCGAGCACACATCCGCGTACCTGGACACCAAAAATTTTCCATTTTCACGAAAATTTAATTTTCATCATATTTATATTTTATTAATAATCAAAATTAATTCATTTTTCCAAATTTAAGCAAAATTTTGATCCCGTTCGATACACATCAGTCTGGAACAGCACCTGGCGCGCGTCCCGGCGACCGTGACCTGAAAACAAACAAGATAATTAGCAGTTTTGTTGTAAAATTGACCGAAAAAACAGTTTTTTGACTATATTTTCGAAATTTCCCCCACCACCTACCCCTAATTTTTGCACAGTTTTGTAGCCCGTTTCGCCCCGAATCCGCAGGTACCCCGCTTGTGGGGATAGCTTGCAGGAAACCTCAAAAAATTGACCAACATCATATCTGACTACGTACCGAGTTTACCTTATAGGTGACACACTTAGTACAACGCGGTTAATTTTTACAGCAAACATAGCATTTTGACGCGGTTTTCAACCCCTATATTGTTTTATATTGTTATATTCGTCTCCCGAGCACACATCCGCGTACCTGGACACCAAAAATTTTCCATTTTCACGAAAATTTAATTTTCATCATATTTATATTTTATTAAAAATCAAAATTAATTCATTTTTCCAAATTTAAGCAAAATTTTGATCCCGTTCGATACACATCAGTCTGGAACAGCACCTGGCGCGCGTCCCGGCGACCGTGACCTGAAAACAAACAAGATAATTAGCAGTTTTGTTGTAAAATTGACCGAAAAAACAGTTTTTTGACTATATTTTCGAAATTTCCCCCACCACCTACCCCTAATTTTTGCACAGTTTTGTAGCCCGTTTCGCCCCGAATCCGCAGGTACCCCGCTTGTGGGGATAGCTTGCAGGAAACCTCAAAAAATTGACCAACATCATATCTGACTACGTACCGAGTTTACCTTATAGGTGACACACTTAGTACAACGCGGTTAATTTTTACAGCAAACATAGCATTTTGACGCGGTTTTCAACCCCTATATTGTTTTATATTGTTATATTCGTCTCCCGAGCACACATCCGCGTACCTGGACACCAAAAATTTTCCATTTTCACGAAAATTTAATTTTCATCATATTTATATTTTATTAAAAATCAAAATTAATTCATTTTTCCAAATTTAAGCAAAATTTTGATCCCGTTCGATACACATCAGTCTGGAACAGCACCTGGCGCGCGTCCCGGCGACCGTGACCTGAAAACAAACAAGATAATTAGCAGTTTTGTTGTAAAATTGACCGAAAAAACAGTTTTTTGACTATATTTTCGAAATTTCCCCCACCACCTACCCCTAATTTTTGCACAGTTTTGTAGCCCGTTTCGCCCCGAATCCGCAGGTACCCCGCTTGTGGGGATAGCTTGCAGGAAACCTCAAAAAATTGACCAACATCATATCTGACTACGTACCGAGTTTACCTTATAGGTGACACACTTAGTACAACGCGGTTAATTTTTACAGCAAACATAGCATTTTGACGCGGTTTTCAACCCCTATATTGTTTTATATTGTTATATTCGTCTCCCGAGCACACATCCGCGTACCTGGACACCAAAAATTTTCCATTTTCACGAAAATTTAATTTTCATCATATTTATATTTTATTAAAAATCAAAATTAATTCATTTTTCCAAATTTAAGCAAAATTTTGATCCCGTTCGATACACATCAGTCTGGAACAGCACCTGGCGCGCGTCCCGGCGACCGTGACCTGAAAACAAACAAGATAATTAGCAGTTTTGTTGTAAAATTGACCGAAAAAACAGTTTTTTGACTATATTTTCGAAATTTCCCCCACCACCTACCCCTAATTTTTGCACAGTTTTGTAGCCCGTTTCGCCCCGAATCCGCAGGTACCCCGCTTGTGGGGATAGCTTGCAGGAAACCTCAAAAAATTGACCAACATCATATCTGACTACGTACCGAGTTTACCTTATAGGTGACACACTTAGTACAACGCGGTTAATTTTTACAGCAAACATAGCATTTTGACGCGGTTTTCAACCCCTATATTGTTTTATATTGTTATATTCGTCTCCCGAGCACACATCCGCGTACCTGGACACCAAAAATTTTCCATTTTCACGAAAATTTAATTTTCATCATATTTATATTTTATTAAAAATCAAAATTAATTCATTTTTCCAAATTTAAGCAAAATTTTGATCCCGTTCGATACACATCAGTCTGGAACAGCACCTGGCGCGCGTCCCGGCGACCGTGACCTGAAAACAAACAAGATAATTAGCAGTTTTGTTGTAAAATTGACCGAAAAAACAGTTTTTTGACTATATTTTCGAAATTTCCCCCACCACCTACCCCTAATTTTTGCACAGTTTTGTAGCCCGTTTCGCCCCGAATCCGCAGGTACCCCGCTTGTGGGGATAGCTTGCAGGAAACCTCAAAAAATTGACCAACATCATATCTGACTACGTACCGAGTTTACCTTATAGGTGACACACTTAGTACAACGCGGTTAATTTTTACAGCAAACATAGCATTTTGACGCGGTTTTCAACCCCTATATTGTTTTATATTGTTATATTCGTCTCCCGAGCACACATCCGCGTACCTGGACACCAAAAATTTTCCATTTTCACGAAAATTTAATTTTCATCATATTTATATTTTATTAAAAATCAAAATTAATTCATTTTTCCAAATTTAAGCAAAATTTTGATCCCGTTCGATACACATCAGTCTGGAACAGCACCTGGCGCGCGTCCCGGCGACCGTGACCTGAAAACAAACAAGATAATTAGCAGTTTTGTTGTAAAATTGACCGAAAAAACAGTTTTTTGACTATATTTTCGAAATTTCCCCCACCACCTACCCCTAATTTTTGCACAGTTTTGTAGCCCGTTTCGCCCCGAATCCGCAGGTACCCCGCTTGTGGGGATAGCTTGCAGGAAACCTCAAAAAATTGACCAACATCATATCTGACTACGTACCGAGTTTACCTTATAGGTGACACACTTAGTACAACGCGGTTAATTTTTACAGCAAACATAGCATTTTGACGCGGTTTTCAACCCCTATATTGTTTTATATTGTTATATTCGTCTCCCGAGCACACATCCGCGTACCTGGACACCAAAAATTTTCCATTTTCACGAAAATTTAATTTTCATCATATTTATATTTTATTAATAATCAAAATTAATTCATTTTTCCAAATTTAAGCAAAATTTTGATCCCGTTCGATACACATCAGTCTGGAACAGCACCTGGCGCGCGTCCCGGCGACCGTGACCTGAAAACAAACAAGATAATTAGCAGTTTTGTTGTAAAATTGACCGAAAAAACAGTTTTTTGACTATATTTTCGAAATTTCCCCCACCACCTACCCCTAATTTTTGCACAGTTTTGTAGCCCGTTTCGCCCCGAATCCGCAGGTACCCCGCTTGTGGGGATAGCTTGCAGGAAACCTCAAAAAATTGACCAACATCATATCTGACTACGTACCGAGTTTACCTTATAGGTGACACACTTAGTACAACGCGGTTAATTTTTACAGCAAACATAGCATTTTGACGCGGTTTTCAACCCCTATATTGTTTTATATTGTTATATTCGTCTCCCGAGCACACATCCGCGTACCTGGACACCAAAAATTTTCCATTTTCACGAAAATTTAATTTTCATCATATTTATATTTTATTAAAAATCAAAATTAATTCATTTTTCCAAATTTAAGCAAAATTTTGATCCCGTTCGATACACATCAGTCTGGAACAGCACCTGGCGCGCGTCCCGGCGACCGTGACCTGAAAACAAACAAGATAATTAGCAGTTTTGTTGTAAAATTGACCGAAAAAACAGTTTTTTGACTATATTTTCGAAATTTCCCCCACCACCTACCCCTAATTTTTGCACAGTTTTGTAGCCCGTTTCGCCCCGAATCCGCAGGTACCCCGCTTGTGGGGATAGCTTGCAGGAAACCTCAAAAAATTGACCAACATCATATCTGACTACGTACCGAGTTTACCTTATAGGTGACACACTTAGTACAACGCGGTTAATTTTTACAGCAAACATAGCATTTTGACGCGGTTTTCAACCCCTATATTGTTTTATATTGTTATATTCGTCTCCCGAGCACACATCCGCGTACCTGGACACCAAAAATTTTCCATTTTCACGAAAATTTAATTTTCATCATATTTATATTTTATTAAAAATCAAAATTAATTCATTTTTCCAAATTTAAGCAAAATTTTGATCCCGTTCGATACACATCAGTCTGGAACAGCACCTGGCGCGCGTCCCGGCGACCGTGACCTGAAAACAAACAAGATAATTAGCAGTTTTGTTGTAAAATTGACCGAAAAAACAGTTTTTTGACTATATTTTCGAAATTTCCCCCACCACCTACCCCTAATTTTTGCACAGTTTTGTAGCCCGTTTCGCCCCGAATCCGCAGGTACCCCGCTTGTGGGGATAGCTTGCAGGAAACCTCAAAAAATTGACCAACATCATATCTGACTACGTACCGAGTTTACCTTATAGGTGACACACTTAGTACAACGCGGTTAATTTTTACAGCAAACATAGCATTTTGACGCGGTTTTCAACCCCTATATTGTTTTATATTGTTATATTCGTCTCCCGAGCACACATCCGCGTACCTGGACACCAAAAATTTTCCATTTTCACGAAAATTTAATTTTCATCATATTTATATTTTATTAAAAATCAAAATTAATTCATTTTTCCAAATTTAAGCAAAATTTTGATCCCGTTCGATACACATCAGTCTGGAACAGCACCTGGCGCGCGTCCCGGCGACCGTGACCTGAAAACAAACAAGATAATTAGCAGTTTTGTTGTAAAATTGACCGAAAAAACAGTTTTTTGACTATATTTTCGAAATTTCCCCCACCACCTACCCCTAATTTTTGCACAGTTTTGTAGCCCGTTTCGCCCCGAATCCGCAGGTACCCCGCTTGTGGGGATAGCTTGCAGGAAACCTCAAAAAATTGACCAACATCATATCTGACTACGTACCGAGTTTACCTTATAGGTGACACACTTAGTACAACGCGGTTAATTTTTACAGCAAACATAGCATTTTGACGCGGTTTTCAACCCCTATATTGTTTTATATTGTTATATTCGTCTCCCGAGCACACATCCGCGTACCTGGACACCAAAAATTTTCCATTTTCACGAAAATTTAATTTTCATCATATTTATATTTTATTAAAAATCAAAATTAATTCATTTTTCCAAATTTAAGCAAAATTTTGATCCCGTTCGATACACATCAGTCTGGAACAGCACCTGGCGCGCGTCCCGGCGACCGTGACCTGAAAACAAACAAGATAATTAGCAGTTTTGTTGTAAAATTGACCGAAAAAACAGTTTTTTGACTATATTTTCGAAATTTCCCCCACCACCTACCCCTAATTTTTGCACAGTTTTGTAGCCCGTTTCGCCCCGAATCCGCAGGTACCCCGCTTGTGGGGATAGCTTGCAGGAAACCTCAAAAAATTGACCAACATCATATCTGACTACGTACCGAGTTTACCTTATAGGTGACACACTTAGTACAACGCGGTTAATTTTTACAGCAAACATAGCATTTTGACGCGGTTTTCAACCCCTATATTGTTTTATATTGTTATATTCGTCTCCCGAGCACACATCCGCGTACCTGGACACCAAAAATTTTCCATTTTCACGAAAATTTAATTTTCATCATATTTATATTTTATTAAAAATCAAAATTAATTCATTTTTCCAAATTTAAGCAAAATTTTGATCCCGTTCGATACACATCAGTCTGGAACAGCACCTGGCGCGCGTCCCGGCGACCGTGACCTGAAAACAAACAAGATAATTAGCAGTTTTGTTGTAAAATTGACCGAAAAAACAGTTTTTTGACTATATTTTCGAAATTTCCCCCACCACCTACCCCTAATTTTTGCACAGTTTTGTAGCCCGTTTCGCCCCGAATCCGCAGGTACCCCGCTTGTGGGGATAGCTTGCAGGAAACCTCAAAAAATTGACCAACATCATATCTGACTACGTACCGAGTTTACCTTATAGGTGACACACTTAGTACAACGCGGTTAATTTTTACAGCAAACATAGCATTTTGACGCGGTTTTCAACCCCTATATTGTTTTATATTGTTATATTCGTCTCCCGAGCACACATCCGCGTACCTGGACACCAAAAATTTTCCATTTTCACGAAAATTTAATTTTCATCATATTTATATTTTATTAAAAATCAAAATTAATTCATTTTTCCAAATTTAAGCAAAATTTTGATCCCGTTCGATACACATCAGTCTGGAACAGCACCTGGCGCGCGTCCCGGCGACCGTGACCTGAAAACAAACAAGATAATTAGCAGTTTTGTTGTAAAATTGACCGAAAAAACAGTTTTTTGACTATATTTTCGAAATTTCCCCCACCACCTACCCCTAATTTTTGCACAGTTTTGTAGCCCGTTTCGCCCCGAATCCGCAGGTACCCCGCTTGTGGGGATAGCTTGCAGGAAACCTCAAAAAATTGACCAACATCATATCTGACTACGTACCGAGTTTACCTTATAGGTGACACACTTAGTACAACGCGGTTAATTTTTACAGCAAACATAGCATTTTGACGCGGTTTTCAACCCCTATATTGTTTTATATTGTTATATTCGTCTCCCGAGCACACATCCGCGTACCTGGACACCAAAAATTTTCCATTTTCACGAAAATTTAATTTTCATCATATTTATATTTTATTAAAAATCAAAATTAATTCATTTTTCCAAATTTAAGCAAAATTTTGATCCCGTTCGATACACATCAGTCTGGAACAGCACCTGGCGCGCGTCCCGGCGACCGTGACCTGAAAACAAACAAGATAATTAGCAGTTTTGTTGTAAAATTGACCGAAAAAACAGTTTTTTGACTATATTTTCGAAATTTCCCCCACCACCTACCCCTAATTTTTGCACAGTTTTGTAGCCCGTTTCGCCCCGAATCCGCAGGTACCCCGCTTGTGGGGATAGCTTGCAGGAAACCTCAAAAAATTGACCAACATCATATCTGACTACGTACCGAGTTTACCTTATAGGTGACACACTTAGTACAACGCGGTTAATTTTTACAGCAAACATAGCATTTTGACGCGGTTTTCAACCCCTATATTGTTTTATATTGTTATATTCGTCTCCCGAGCACACATCCGCGTACCTGGACACCAAAAATTTTCCATTTTCACGAAAATTTAATTTTCATCATATTTATATTTTATTAAAAATCAAAATTAATTCATTTTTCCAAATTTAAGCAAAATTTTGATCCCGTTCGATACACATCAGTCTGGAACAGCACCTGGCGCGCGTCCCGGCGACCGTGACCTGAAAACAAACAAGATAATTAGCAGTTTTGTTGTAAAATTGACCGAAAAAACAGTTTTTTGACTATATTTTCGAAATTTCCCCCACCACCTACCCCTAATTTTTGCACAGTTTTGTAGCCCGTTTCGCCCCGAATCCGCAGGTACCCCGCTTGTGGGGATAGCTTGCAGGAAACCTCAAAAAATTGACCAACATCATATCTGACTACGTACCGAGTTTACCTTATAGGTGACACACTTAGTACAACGCGGTTAATTTTTACAGCAAACATAGCATTTTGACGCGGTTTTCAACCCCTATATTGTTTTATATTGTTATATTCGTCTCCCGAGCACACATCCGCGTACCTGGACACCAAAAATTTTCCATTTTCACGAAAATTTAATTTTCATCATATTTATATTTTATTAAAAATCAAAATTAATTCATTTTTCCAAATTTAAGCAAAATTTTGATCCCGTTCGATACACATCAGTCTGGAACAGCACCTGGCGCGCGTCCCGGCGACCGTGACCTGAAAACAAACAAGATAATTAGCAGTTTTGTTGTAAAATTGACCGAAAAAACAGTTTTTTGACTATATTTTCGAAATTTCCCCCACCACCTACCCCTAATTTTTGCACAGTTTTGTAGCCCGTTTCGCCCCGAATCCGCAGGTACCCCGCTTGTGGGGATAGCTTGCAGGAAACCTCAAAAAATTGACCAACATCATATCTGACTACGTACCGAGTTTACCTTATAGGTGACACACTTAGTACAACGCGGTTAATTTTTACAGCAAACATAGCATTTTGACGCGGTTTTCAACCCCTATATTGTTTTATATTGTTATATTCGTCTCCCGAGCACACATCCGCGTACCTGGACACCAAAAATTTTCCATTTTCACGAAAATTTAATTTTCATCATATTTATATTTTATTAAAAATCAAAATTAATTCATTTTTCCAAATTTAAGCAAAATTTTGATCCCGTTCGATACACATCAGTCTGGAACAGCACCTGGCGCGCGTCCCGGCGACCGTGACCTGAAAACAAACAAGATAATTAGCAGTTTTGTTGTAAAATTGACCGAAAAAACAGTTTTTTGACTATATTTTCGAAATTTCCCCCACCACCTACCCCTAATTTTTGCACAGTTTTGTAGCCCGTTTCGCCCCGAATCCGCAGGTACCCCGCTTGTGGGGATAGCTTGCAGGAAACCTCAAAAAATTGACCAACATCATATCTGACTACGTACCGAGTTTACCTTATAGGTGACACACTTAGTACAACGCGGTTAATTTTTACAGCAAACATAGCATTTTGACGCGGTTTTCAACCCCTATATTGTTTTATATTGTTATATTCGTCTCCCGAGCACACATCCGCGTACCTGGACACCAAAAATTTTCCATTTTCACGAAAATTTAATTTTCATCATATTTATATTTTATTAAAAATCAAAATTAATTCATTTTTCCAAATTTAAGCAAAATTTTGATCCCGTTCGATACACATCAGTCTGGAACAGCACCTGGCGCGCGTCCCGGCGACCGTGACCTGAAAACAAACAAGATAATTAGCAGTTTTGTTGTAAAATTGACCGAAAAAACAGTTTTTTGACTATATTTTCGAAATTTCCCCCACCACCTACCCCTAATTTTTGCACAGTTTTGTAGCCCGTTTCGCCCCGAATCCGCAGGTACCCCGCTTGTGGGGATAGCTTGCAGGAAACCTCAAAAAATTGACCAACATCATATCTGACTACGTACCGAGTTTACCTTATAGGTGACACACTTAGTACAACGCGGTTAATTTTTACAGCAAACATAGCATTTTGACGCGGTTTTCAACCCCTATATTGTTTTATATTGTTATATTCGTCTCCCGAGCACACATCCGCGTACCTGGACACCAAAAATTTTCCATTTTCACGAAAATTTAATTTTCATCATATTTATATTTTATTAAAAATCAAAATTAATTCATTTTTCCAAATTTAAGCAAAATTTTGATCCCGTTCGATACACATCAGTCTGGAACAGCACCTGGCGCGCGTCCCGGCGACCGTGACCTGAAAACAAACAAGATAATTAGCAGTTTTGTTGTAAAATTGACCGAAAAAACAGTTTTTTGACTATATTTTCGAAATTTCCCCCACCACCTACCCCTAATTTTTGCACAGTTTTGTAGCCCGTTTCGCCCCGAATCCGCAGGTACCCCGCTTGTGGGGATAGCTTGCAGGAAACCTCAAAAAATTGACCAACATCATATCTGACTACGTACCGAGTTTACCTTATAGGTGACACACTTAGTACAACGCGGTTAATTTTTACAGCAAACATAGCATTTTGACGCGGTTTTCAACCCCTATATTGTTTTATATTGTTATATTCGTCTCCCGAGCACACATCCGCGTACCTGGACACCAAAAATTTTCCATTTTCACGAAAATTTAATTTTCATCATATTTATATTTTATTAAAAATCAAAATTAATTCATTTTTCCAAATTTAAGCAAAATTTTGATCCCGTTCGATACACATCAGTCTGGAACAGCACCTGGCGCGCGTCCCGGCGACCGTGACCTGAAAACAAACAAGATAATTAGCAGTTTTGTTGTAAAATTGACCGAAAAAACAGTTTTTTGACTATATTTTCGAAATTTCCCCCACCACCTACCCCTAATTTTTGCACAGTTTTGTAGCCCGTTTCGCCCCGAATCCGCAGGTACCCCGCTTGTGGGGATAGCTTGCAGGAAACCTCAAAAAATTGACCAACATCATATCTGACTACGTACCGAGTTTACCTTATAGGTGACACACTTAGTACAACGCGGTTAATTTTTACAGCAAACATAGCATTTTGACGCGGTTTTCAACCCCTATATTGTTTTATATTGTTATATTCGTCTCCCGAGCACACATCCGCGTACCTGGACACCAAAAATTTTCCATTTTCACGAAAATTTAATTTTCATCATATTTATATTTTATTAAAAATCAAAATTAATTCATTTTTCCAAATTTAAGCAAAATTTTGATCCCGTTCGATACACATCAGTCTGGAACAGCACCTGGCGCGCGTCCCGGCGACCGTGACCTGAAAACAAACAAGATAATTAGCAGTTTTGTTGTAAAATTGACCGAAAAAACAGTTTTTTGACTATATTTTCGAAATTTCCCCCACCACCTACCCCTAATTTTTGCACAGTTTTGTAGCCCGTTTCGCCCCGAATCCGCAGGTACCCCGCTTGTGGGGATAGCTTGCAGGAAACCTCAAAAAATTGACCAACATCATATCTGACTACGTACCGAGTTTACCTTATAGGTGACACACTTAGTACAACGCGGTTAATTTTTACAGCAAACATAGCATTTTGACGCGGTTTTCAACCCCTATATTGTTTTATATTGTTATATTCGTCTCCCGAGCACACATCCGCGTACCTGGACACCAAAAATTTTCCATTTTCACGAAAATTTAATTTTCATCATATTTATATTTTATTAAAAATCAAAATTAATTCATTTTTCCAAATTTAAGCAAAATTTTGATCCCGTTCGATACACATCAGTCTGGAACAGCACCTGGCGCGCGTCCCGGCGACCGTGACCTGAAAACAAACAAGATAATTAGCAGTTTTGTTGTAAAATTGACCGAAAAAACAGTTTTTTGACTATATTTTCGAAATTTCCCCCACCACCTACCCCTAATTTTTGCACAGTTTTGTAGCCCGTTTCGCCCCGAATCCGCAGGTACCCCGCTTGTGGGGATAGCTTGCAGGAAACCTCAAAAAATTGACCAACATCATATCTGACTACGTACCGAGTTTACCTTATAGGTGACACACTTAGTACAACGCGGTTAATTTTTACAGCAAACATAGCATTTTGACGCGGTTTTCAACCCCTATATTGTTTTATATTGTTATATTCGTCTCCCGAGCACACATCCGCGTACCTGGACACCAAAAATTTTCCATTTTCACGAAAATTTAATTTTCATCATATTTATATTTTATTAAAAATCAAAATTAATTCATTTTTCCAAATTTAAGCAAAATTTTGATCCCGTTCGATACACATCAGTCTGGAACAGCACCTGGCGCGCGTCCCGGCGACCGTGACCTGAAAACAAACAAGATAATTAGCAGTTTTGTTGTAAAATTGACCGAAAAAACAGTTTTTTGACTATATTTTCGAAATTTCCCCCACCACCTACCCCTAATTTTTGCACAGTTTTGTAGCCCGTTTCGCCCCGAATCCGCAGGTACCCCGCTTGTGGGGATAGCTTGCAGGAAACCTCAAAAAATTGACCAACATCATATCTGACTACGTACCGAGTTTACCTTATAGGTGACACACTTAGTACAACGCGGTTAATTTTTACAGCAAACATAGCATTTTGACGCGGTTTTCAACCCCTATATTGTTTTATATTGTTATATTCGTCTCCCGAGCACACATCCGCGTACCTGGACACCAAAAATTTTCCATTTTCACGAAAATTTAATTTTCATCATATTTATATTTTATTAAAAATCAAAATTAATTCATTTTTCCAAATTTAAGCAAAATTTTGATCCCGTTCGATACACATCAGTCTGGAACAGCACCTGGCGCGCGTCCCGGCGACCGTGACCTGAAAACAAACAAGATAATTAGCAGTTTTGTTGTAAAATTGACCGAAAAAACAGTTTTTTGACTATATTTTCGAAATTTCCCCCACCACCTACCCCTAATTTTTGCACAGTTTTATAGCCCGTTTCGCCCCGAATCCGCAGGTACCCCGCTTGTGGGGATAGCTTGCAGGAAACCTCAAAAAATTGACCAACATCATATCTGACTACGTACCGAGTTTACCTTATAGGTGACACACTTAGTACAACGCGGTTAATTTTTACAGCAAACATAGCATTTTGACGCGGTTTTCAACCCCTATATTGTTTTATATTGTTATATTCGTCTCCCGAGCACACATCCGCGTACCTGGACACCAAAAATTTTCCATTTTCACGAAAATTTAATTTTCATCATATTTATATTTTATTAAAAATCAAAATTAATTCATTTTTCCAAATTTAAGCAAAATTTTGATCCCGTTCGATACACATCAGTCTGGAACAGCACCTGGCGCGCGTCCCGGCGACCGTGACCTGAAAACAAACAAGATAATTAGCAGTTTTGTTGTAAAATTGACCGAAAAAACAGTTTTTTGACTATATTTTCGAAATTTCCCCCACCACCTACCCCTAATTTTTGCACAGTTTTGTAGCCCGTTTCGCCCCGAATCCGCAGGTACCCCGCTTGTGGGGATAGCTTGCAGGAAACCTCAAAAAATTGACCAACATCATATCTGACTACGTACCGAGTTTACCTTATAGGTGACACACTTAGTACAACGCGGTTAATTTTTACAGCAAACATAGCATTTTGACGCGGTTTTCAACCCCTATATTGTTTTATATTGTTATATTCGTCTCCCGAGCACACATCCGCGTACCTGGACACCAAAAATTTTCCATTTTCACGAAAATTTAATTTTCATCATATTTATATTTTATTAAAAATCAAAATTAATTCATTTTTCCAAATTTAAGCAAAATTTTGATCCCGTTCGATACACATCAGTCTGGAACAGCACCTGGCGCGCGTCCCGGCGACCGTGACCTGAAAACAAACAAGATAATTAGCAGTTTTGTTGTAAAATTGACCGAAAAAACAGTTTTTTGACTATATTTTCGAAATTTCCCCCACCACCTACCCCTAATTTTTGCACAGTTTTGTAGCCCGTTTCGCCCCGAATCCGCAGGTACCCCGCTTGTGGGGATAGCTTGCAGGAAACCTCAAAAAATTGACCAACATCATATCTGACTACGTACCGAGTTTACCTTATAGGTGACACACTTAGTACAACGCGGTTAATTTTTACAGCAAACATAGCATTTTGACGCGGTTTTCAACCCCTATATTGTTTTATATTGTTATATTCGTCTCCCGAGCACACATCCGCGTACCTGGACACCAAAAATTTTCCATTTTCACGAAAATTTAATTTTCATCATATTTATATTTTATTAAAAATCAAAATTAATTCATTTTTCCAAATTTAAGCAAAATTTTGATCCCGTTCGATACACATCAGTCTGGAACAGCACCTGGCGCGCGTCCCGGCGACCGTGACCTGAAAACAAACAAGATAATTAGCAGTTTTGTTGTAAAATTGACCGAAAAAACAGTTTTTTGACTATATTTTCGAAATTTCCCCCACCACCTACCCCTAATTTTTGCACAGTTTTGTAGCCCGTTTCGCCCCGAATCCGCAGGTACCCCGCTTGTGGGGATAGCTTGCAGGAAACCTCAAAAAATTGACCAACATCATATCTGACTACGTACCGAGTTTACCTTATAGGTGACACACTTAGTACAACGCGGTTAATTTTTACAGCAAACATAGCATTTTGACGCGGTTTTCAACCCCTATATTGTTTTATATTGTTATATTCGTCTCCCGAGCACACATCCGCGTACCTGGACACCAAAAATTTTCCATTTTCACGAAAATTTAATTTTCATCATATTTATATTTTATTAAAAATCAAAATTAATTCATTTTTCCAAATTTAAGCAAAATTTTGATCCCGTTCGATACACATCAGTCTGGAACAGCACCTGGCGCGCGTCCCGGCGACCGTGACCTGAAAACAAACAAGATAATTAGCAGTTTTGTTGTAAAATTGACCGAAAAAACAGTTTTTTGACTATATTTTCGAAATTTCCCCCACCACCTACCCCTAATTTTTGCACAGTTTTGTAGCCCGTTTCGCCCCGAATCCGCAGGTACCCCGCTTGTGGGGATAGCTTGCAGGAAACCTCAAAAAATTGACCAACATCATATCTGACTACGTACCGAGTTTACCTTATAGGTGACACACTTAGTACAACGCGGTTAATTTTTACAGCAAACATAGCATTTTGACGCGGTTTTCAACCCCTATATTGTTTTATATTGTTATATTCGTCTCCCGAGCACACATCCGCGTACCTGGACACCAAAAATTTTCCATTTTCACGAAAATTTAATTTTCATCATATTTATATTTTATTAAAAATCAAAATTAATTCATTTTTCCAAATTTAAGCAAAATTTTGATCCCGTTCGATACACATCAGTCTGGAACAGCACCTGGCGCGCGTCCCGGCGACCGTGACCTGAAAACAAACAAGATAATTAGCAGTTTTGTTGTAAAATTGACCGAAAAAACAGTTTTTTGACTATATTTTCGAAATTTCCCCCACCACCTACCCCTAATTTTTGCACAGTTTTGTAGCCCGTTTCGCCCCGAATCCGCAGGTACCCCGCTTGTGGGGATAGCTTGCAGGAAACCTCAAAAAATTGACCAACATCATATCTGACTACGTACCGAGTTTACCTTATAGGTGACACACTTAGTACAACGCGGTTAATTTTTACAGCAAACATAGCATTTTGACGCGGTTTTCAACCCCTATATTGTTTTATATTGTTATATTCGTCTCCCGAGCACACATCCGCGTACCTGGACACCAAAAATTTTCCATTTTCACGAAAATTTAATTTTCATCATATTTATATTTTATTAAAAATCAAAATTAATTCATTTTTCCAAATTTAAGCAAAATTTTGATCCCGTTCGATACACATCAGTCTGGAACAGCACCTGGCGCGCGTCCCGGCGACCGTGACCTGAAAACAAACAAGATAATTAGCAGTTTTGTTGTAAAATTGACCGAAAAAACAGTTTTTTGACTATATTTTCGAAATTTCCCCCACCACCTACCCCTAATTTTTGCACAGTTTTGTAGCCCGTTTCGCCCCGAATCCGCAGGTACCCCGCTTGTGGGGATAGCTTGCAGGAAACCTCAAAAAATTGACCAACATCATATCTGACTACGTACCGAGTTTACCTTATAGGTGACACACTTAGTACAACGCGGTTAATTTTTACAGCAAACATAGCATTTTGACGCGGTTTTCAACCCCTATATTGTTTTATATTGTTATATTCGTCTCCCGAGCACACATCCGCGTACCTGGACACCAAAAATTTTCCATTTTCACGAAAATTTAATTTTCATCATATTTATATTTTATTAAAAATCAAAATTAATTCATTTTTCCAAATTTAAGCAAAATTTTGATCCCGTTCGATACACATCAGTCTGGAACAGCACCTGGCGCGCGTCCCGGCGACCGTGACCTGAAAACAAACAAGATAATTAGCAGTTTTGTTGTAAAATTGACCGAAAAAACAGTTTTTTGACTATATTTTCGAAATTTCCCCCACCACCTACCCCTAATTTTTGCACAGTTTTGTAGCCCGTTTCGCCCCGAATCCGCAGGTACCCCGCTTGTGGGGATAGCTTGCAGGAAACCTCAAAAAATTGACCAACATCATATCTGACTACGTACCGAGTTTACCTTATAGGTGACACACTTAGTACAACGCGGTTAATTTTTACAGCAAACATAGCATTTTGACGCGGTTTTCAACCCCTATATTGTTTTATATTGTTATATTCGTCTCCCGAGCACACATCCGCGTACCTGGACACCAAAAATTTTCCATTTTCACGAAAATTTAATTTTCATCATATTTATATTTTATTAAAAATCAAAATTAATTCATTTTTCCAAATTTAAGCAAAATTTTGATCCCGTTCGATACACATCAGTCTGGAACAGCACCTGGCGCGCGTCCCGGCGACCGTGACCTGAAAACAAACAAGATAATTAGCAGTTTTGTTGTAAAATTGACCGAAAAAACAGTTTTTTGACTATATTTTCGAAATTTCCCCCACCACCTACCCCTAATTTTTGCACAGTTTTGTAGCCCGTTTCGCCCCGAATCCGCAGGTACCCCGCTTGTGGGGATAGCTTGCAGGAAACCTCAAAAAATTGACCAACATCATATCTGACTACGTACCGAGTTTACCTTATAGGTGACACACTTAGTACAACGCGGTTAATTTTTACAGCAAACATAGCATTTTGACGCGGTTTTCAACCCCTATATTGTTTTATATTGTTATATTCGTCTCCCGAGCACACATCCGCGTACCTGGACACCAAAAATTTTCCATTTTCACGAAAATTTAATTTTCATCATATTTATATTTTATTAAAAATCAAAATTAATTCATTTTTCCAAATTTAAGCAAAATTTTGATCCCGTTCGATACACATCAGTCTGGAACAGCACCTGGCGCGCGTCCCGGCGACCGTGACCTGAAAACAAACAAGATAATTAGCAGTTTTGTTGTAAAATTGACCGAAAAAACAGTTTTTTGACTATATTTTCGAAATTTCCCCCACCACCTACCCCTAATTTTTGCACAGTTTTGTAGCCCGTTTCGCCCCGAATCCGCAGGTACCCCGCTTGTGGGGATAGCTTGCAGGAAACCTCAAAAAATTGACCAACATCATATCTGACTACGTACCGAGTTTACCTTATAGGTGACACACTTAGTACAACGCGGTTAATTTTTACAGCAAACATAGCATTTTGACGCGGTTTTCAACCCCTATATTGTTTTATATTGTTATATTCGTCTCCCGAGCACACATCCGCGTACCTGGACACCAAAAATTTTCCATTTTCACGAAAATTTAATTTTCATCATATTTATATTTTATTAAAAATCAAAATTAATTCATTTTTCCAAATTTAAGCAAAATTTTGATCCCGTTCGATACACATCAGTCTGGAACAGCACCTGGCGCGCGTCCCGGCGACCGTGACCTGAAAACAAACAAGATAATTAGCAGTTTTGTTGTAAAATTGACCGAAAAAACAGTTTTTTGACTATATTTTCGAAATTTCCCCCACCACCTACCCCTAATTTTTGCACAGTTTTGTAGCCCGTTTCGCCCCGAATCCGCAGGTACCCCGCTTGTGGGGATAGCTTGCAGGAAACCTCAAAAAATTGACCAACATCATATCTGACTACGTACCGAGTTTACCTTATAGGTGACACACTTAGTACAACGCGGTTAATTTTTACAGCAAACATAGCATTTTGACGCGGTTTTCAACCCCTATATTGTTTTATATTGTTATATTCGTCTCCCGAGCACACATCCGCGTACCTGGACACCAAAAATTTTCCATTTTCACGAAAATTTAATTTTCATCATATTTATATTTTATTAAAAATCAAAATTAATTCATTTTTCCAAATTTAAGCAAAATTTTGATCCCGTTCGATACACATCAGTCTGGAACAGCACCTGGCGCGCGTCCCGGCGACCGTGACCTGAAAACAAACAAGATAATTAGCAGTTTTGTTGTAAAATTGACCGAAAAAACAGTTTTTTGACTATATTTTCGAAATTTCCCCCACCACCTACCCCTAATTTTTGCACAGTTTTGTAGCCCGTTTCGCCCCGAATCCGCAGGTACCCCGCTTGTGGGGATAGCTTGCAGGAAACCTCAAAAAATTGACCAACATCATATCTGACTACGTACCGAGTTTACCTTATAGGTGACACACTTAGTACAACGCGGTTAATTTTTACAGCAAACATAGCATTTTGACGCGGTTTTCAACCCCTATATTGTTTTATATTGTTATATTCGTCTCCCGAGCACACATCCGCGTACCTGGACACCAAAAATTTTCCATTTTCACGAAAATTTAATTTTCATCATATTTATATTTTATTAAAAATCAAAATTAATTCATTTTTCCAAATTTAAGCAAAATTTTGATCCCGTTCGATACACATCAGTCTGGAACAGCACCTGGCGCGCGTCCCGGCGACCGTGACCTGAAAACAAACAAGATAATTAGCAGTTTTGTTGTAAAATTGACCGAAAAAACAGTTTTTTGACTATATTTTCGAAATTTCCCCCACCACCTACCCCTAATTTTTGCACAGTTTTGTAGCCCGTTTCGCCCCGAATCCGCAGGTACCCCGCTTGTGGGGATAGCTTGCAGGAAACCTCAAAAAATTGACCAACATCATATCTGACTACGTACCGAGTTTACCTTATAGGTGACACACTTAGTACAACGCGGTTAATTTTTACAGCAAACATAGCATTTTGACGCGGTTTTCAACCCCTATATTGTTTTATATTGTTATATTCGTCTCCCGAGCACACATCCGCGTACCTGGACACCAAAAATTTTCCATTTTCACGAAAATTTAATTTTCATCATATTTATATTTTATTAAAAATCAAAATTAATTCATTTTTCCAAATTTAAGCAAAATTTTGATCCCGTTCGATACACATCAGTCTGGAACAGCACCTGGCGCGCGTCCCGGCGACCGTGACCTGAAAACAAACAAGATAATTAGCAGTTTTGTTGTAAAATTGACCGAAAAAACAGTTTTTTGACTATATTTTCGAAATTTCCCCCACCACCTACCCCTAATTTTTGCACAGTTTTGTAGCCCGTTTCGCCCCGAATCCGCAGGTACCCCGCTTGTGGGGATAGCTTGCAGGAAACCTCAAAAAATTGACCAACATCATATCTGACTACGTACCAAGTTTACCTTATAGGTGACACACTTAGTACAACGCGGTTAATTTTTACAGCAAACATAGCATTTTGACGCGGTTTTCAACCCCTATATTGTTTTATATTGTTATATTCGTCTCCCGAGCACACATCCGCGTACCTGGACACCAAAAATTTTCCATTTTCACGAAAATTTAATTTTCATCATATTTATATTTTATTAAAAATCAAAATTAATTCATTTTTCCAAATTTAAGCAAAATTTTGATCCCGTTCGATACACATCAGTCTGGAACAGCACCTGGCGCGCGTCCCGGCGACCGTGACCTGAAAACAAACAAGATAATTAGCAGTTTTGTTGTAAAATTGACCGAAAAAACAGTTTTTTGACTATATTTTCGAAATTTCCCCCACCACCTACCCCTAATTTTTGCACAGTTTTGTAGCCCGTTTCGCCCCGAATCCGCAGGTACCCCGCTTGTGGGGATAGCTTGCAGGAAACCTCAAAAAATTGACCAACATCATATCTGACTACGTACCGAGTTTACCTTATAGGTGACACACTTAGTACAACGCGGTTAATTTTTACAGCAAACATAGCATTTTGACGCGGTTTTCAACCCCTATATTGTTTTATATTGTTATATTCGTCTCCCGAGCACACATCCGCGTACCTGGACACCAAAAATTTTCCATTTTCACGAAAATTTAATTTTCATCATATTTATATTTTATTAAAAATCAAAATTAATTCATTTTTCCAAATTTAAGCAAAATTTTGATCCCGTTCGATACACATCAGTCTGGAACAGCACCTGGCGCGCGTCCCGGCGACCGTGACCTGAAAACAAACAAGATAATTAGCAGTTTTGTTGTAAAATTGACCGAAAAAACAGTTTTTTGACTATATTTTCGAAATTTCCCCCACCACCTACCCCTAATTTTTGCACAGTTTTGTAGCCCGTTTCGCCCCGAATCCGCAGGTACCCCGCTTGTGGGGATAGCTTGCAGGAAACCTCAAAAAATTGACCAACATCATATCTGACTACGTACCGAGTTTACCTTATAGGTGACACACTTAGTACAACGCGGTTAATTTTTACAGCAAACATAGCATTTTGACGCGGTTTTCAACCCCTATATTGTTTTATATTGTTATATTCGTCTCCCGAGCACACATCCGCGTACCTGGACACCAAAAATTTTCCATTTTCACGAAAATTTAATTTTCATCATATTTATATTTTATTAAAAATCAAAATTAATTCATTTTTCCAAATTTAAGCAAAATTTTGATCCCGTTCGATACACATATCAGTCTGGAACAGCACCTGGCGCGCGTCCGGCGACCGTGACCTGAAAACAAGATAATTAGCAGTTTTGTTGTAAAATTGACCGAAAAAACAGTTTTTGACTATATTTTCGAAATTTCCCCCCACCACCTACCCCTAATTTTTGCACAGTTTTGTAGCCCGTTTCGCCCCGAATCCGCAGGTACCCCGCTTGTGGGGATAGCTTGCAGGAAAACTCAAAAAATTGACCAACATCATATCTGACTACGTACCGAGTTTACCTTATAGGTGACACACTTAGTACAACGCGGTTAATTTTTACAGCAAACATAGCATTTTGACGCGGTTTTCAACCCCTATATTGTTTTATATTGTTATATTCGTCTCCCGAGCACACATCCGCGTACCTGGACACCAAAAATTTTCCATTTTCACGAAAATTTAATTTTCATCATATTTATATTTTATTAAAAATCAAAATTAATTCATTTTTCCAAATTTAAGCAAAATTTTGATCCCGTTCGATACACATCAGTCTGGAACAGCACCTGGCGCGCGTCCCGGCGACCGTGACCTGAAAACAAACAAGATAATTAGCAGTTTTGTTGTAAAATTGACCGAAAAAACAGTTTTTTGACAATATTTCCGAAATTTCCCCCACCACCTACCCCTAATTTTTGCACAGTTTTGTAGCCCGTTTCGCCCCGAATCCGCAGGTACCCCGCTTGTGGGGATAGCTTGCAGGAAAACACAAAAAATTGACCAACATCATATCTGACTACGTACCGAGTTTACCTTATAGGTGACACACTTAGTACAACGCGGTTAATTTTTACAGCAAACATAGCATTTTGACGCGGTTTTCAACCCCTATATTGTTTTATATTGTTATATTCGTCTCCCGAGCACACATCCGCGTACCTGGACACCAAAAATTTTCCATTTTCACGAAAATTTAATTTTCATCATATTTATATTTTATTAAAAATCAAAATTAATTCATTTTTCCAAATTTAAGCAAAATTTTGATCCCGTTCGATACACATCAGTCTGGAACAGCACCTGGCGCGCGTCCCGGCGACCGTGACCTGAAAACAAACAAGATAATTAGCAGTTTTGTTGTAAAATTGACCGAAAAAAACAGTTTTTTGACAATATTTCCGAAATTTCCCCCACCACCTACCCCTAATTTTTGCACAGTTTTGTAGCCCGTTTCGCCCCGAATCCGCAGGTACCCCGCTTGTGGGGATAGCTTGCAGGAAAACACAAAAAATTGACCAACATCATATCTGACTACGTACCGAGTTTACCTTATAGGTGACACACTTAGTACAACGCGGTTAATTTTTACAGCAAACATAGCATTTTGACGCGGTTTTCAACCCCTATATTGTTTTATATTGTTATATTCGTCTCCCGAGCACACATCCGCGTACCTGGACACCAAAAATTTTCCATTTTCACGAAAATTTAATTTTCATCATATTTATATTTTATTAAAAATCAAAATTAATTCATTTTTCCAAATTTAAGCAAAATTTTGATCCCGTTCGATACACATCAGTCTGGAACAGCACCTGGCGCGCGTCCCGGCGACCGTGACCTGAAAACAAACAAGATAATTAGCAGTTTTGTTGTAAAATTGACCGAAAAAACAGTTTTTTGACAATATTTCCGAAATTTCCCCCACCACCTACCCCTAATTTTTGCACAGTTTTGTAGCCCGTTTCGCCCCGAATCCGCAGGTACCCCGCTTGTGGGGATAGCTTGCAGGAAAACACAAAAAATTGACCAACATCATATCTGACTACGTACCGAGTTTACCTTATAGGTGACACACTTAGTACAACGCGGTTAATTTTTACAGCAAACATAGCATTTTGACGCGGTTTTCAACCCCTATATTGTTTTATATTGTTATATTCGTCTCCCGAGCACACATCCGCGTACCTGGACACCAAAAATTTTCCATTTTCACGAAAATTTAATTTTCATCATATTTATATTTTATTAAAAATCAAAATTAATTCATTTTTCCAAATTTAAGCAAAATTTTGATCCCGTTCGATACACATCAGTCTGGAACAGCACCTGGCGCGCGTCCCGGCGACCGTGACCTGAAAACAAACAAGATAATTAGCAGTTTTGTTGTAAAATTGACCGAAAAAAACAGTTTTTTGACAATATTTCCGAAATTTCCCCACCACCCTACCCCTAATTTTTGCACAGTTTTGTAGCCCGTTTCGCCCCGAATCCGCAGGTACCCCGCTTGTGGGGATAGCTTGCAGGAAAACTCAAAAAATTGACCAACATCATATCTGACTACGTACCGAGTTTACCTTATAGGTGACACACTTAGTACAACGCGGTTTAATTTTTACAGCAAACATAGCATTTTGACGCGGTTTTCAACCCCTATATTGTTTTATATTGTTATATTCGTCTCCCGAGCACACATCCGCGTACCTGGACACCAAAAATTTTCCATTTTCACGAAAATTTAATTTTCATCATATTTATATTTTATTAAAAATCAAAATTAATTCATTTTTCCAAATTTAAGCAAAATTTTGATCCCGTTCGATACACATCAGTCTGGAACAGCACCTGGCGCGCGTCCCGGCGACCGTGACCTGAAAACAAACAAGATAATTAGCAGTTTTGTTGTAAAATTGACCGAAAAAACAGTTTTTGACTATATTTTCGAAATTTCCCCCACCACCTACCCCTAATTTTTGCACAGTTTTGTAGCCCGTTTCGCCCCGAATCCGCAGGTACCCCGCTTGTGGGGATAGCTTGCAGGAAAACTCAAAAAATTGACCAACATCATATCTGACTACGTACCGAGTTTACCTTATAGGTGACACACTTAGTACAACGCGGTTAATTTTTACAGCAAACATAGCATTTTGACGCGGTTTTCAACCCCTATATTGTTTTATATTGTTATATTCGTCTCCCGAGCACACATCCGCGTACCTGGACACCAAAAATTTTCCATTTTCACGAAAATTTAATTTTCATCATATTTATATTTTATTAAAAATCAAAATTAATTCATTTTTCCAAATTTAAGCAAAATTTTGATCCCGTTCGATACACATCAGTCTGGAACAGCACCTGGCGCGCGTCCCGGCGACCGTGACCTGAAAACAAACAAGATAATTAGCAGTTTTGTTGTAAAATTGACCGAAAAAACAGTTTTTGACTATATTTTCGAAATTTCCCCCACCACCTACCCCTAATTTTTGCACAGTTTTGTAGCCCGTTTCGCCCCGAATCCGCAGGTACCCCGCTTGTGGGGATAGCTTGCAGGAAAACTCAAAAAATTGACCAACATCATATCTGACTACGTACCGAGTTTACCTTATAGGTGACACACTTAGTACAACGCGGTTAATTTTTACAGCAAACATAGCATTTTGACGCGGTTTTCAACCCCTATATTGTTTTATATTGTTATATTCGTCTCCCGAGCACACATCCGCGTACCTGGACACCAAAAATTTTCCATTTTCACGAAAATTTAATTTTCATCATATTTATATTTTATTAAAAATCAAAATTAATTCATTTTTCCAAATTTAAGCAAAATTTTGATCCCGTTCGATACACATCAGTCTGGAACAGCACCTGGCGCGCGTCCCGGCGACCGTGACCTGAAAACAAACAAGATAATTAGCAGTTTTGTTGTAAAATTGACCGAAAAAACAGTTTTTTGACAATATTTCCGAAATTTCCCCCACCACCTACCCCTAATTTTTGCACAGTTTTGTAGCCCGTTTCGCCCCGAATCCGCAGGTACCCCGCTTGTGGGGATAGCTTGCAGGAAAACACAAAAAATTGACCAACATCATATCTGACTACGTACCGAGTTTACCTTATAGGTGACACACTTAGTACAACGCGGTTAATTTTTACAGCAAACATAGCATTTTGACGCGGTTTTCAACCCCTATATTGTTTTATATTGTTATATTCGTCTCCCGAGCACACATCCGCGTACCTGGACACCAAAAATTTTCCATTTTCACGAAAATTTAATTTTCATCATATTTATATTTTATTAAAAATCAAAATTAATTCATTTTTCCAAATTTAAGCAAAATTTTGATCCCGTTCGATACACATCAGTCTGGAACAGCACCTGGCGCGCGTCCCGGCGACCGTGACCTGAAAACAAACAAGATAATTAGCAGTTTTGTTGTAAAATTGACCGAAAAAACAGTTTTTTGACAATATTTCCGAAATTTCCCCCACCACCTACCCCTAATTTTTGCACAGTTTTGTAGCCCGTTTCGCCCCGAATCCGCAGGTACCCCGCTTGTGGGGATAGCTTGCAGGAAAACACAAAAAATTGACCAACATCATATCTGACTACGTACCGAGTTTACCTTATAGGTGACACACTTAGTACAACGCGGTTAATTTTTACAGCAAACATAGCATTTTGACGCGGTTTTCAACCCCTATATTGTTTTATATTGTTATATTCGTCTCCCGAGCACACATCCGCGTACCTGGACACCAAAAATTTTCCATTTTCACGAAAATTTAATTTTCATCATATTTATATTTTATTAAAAATCAAAATTAATTCATTTTTCCAAATTTAAGCAAAATTTTGATCCCGTTCGATACACATCAGTCTGGAACAGCACCTGGCGCGCGTCCCGGCGACCGTGACCTGAAAACAAACAAGATAATTAGCAGTTTTGTTGTAAAATTGACCGAAAAAACAGTTTTTTGACAATATTTCCGAAATTTCCCCCACCACCTACCCCTAATTTTTGCACAGTTTTGTAGCCCGTTTCGCCCCGAATCCGCAGGTACCCCGCTTGTGGGGATAGCTTGCAGGAAAACACAAAAAATTGACCAACATCATATCTGACTACGTACCGAGTTTACCTTATAGGTGACACACTTAGTACAACGCGGTTAATTTTTACAGCAAACATAGCATTTTGACGCGGTTTTCAACCCCTATATTGTTTTATATTGTTATATTCGTCTCCCGAGCACACATCCGCGTACCTGGACACCAAAAATTTTCCATTTTCACGAAAATTTAATTTTCATCATATTTATATTTTATTAAAAATCAAAATTAATTCATTTTTCCAAATTTAAGCAAAATTTTGATCCCGTTCGATACACATCAGTCTGGAACAGCACCTGGCGCGCGTCCCGGCGACCGTGACCTGAAAACAAACAAGATAATTAGCAGTTTTGTTGTAAAATTGACCGAAAAAACAGTTTTTTGACAATATTTCCGAAATTTCCCCCACCACCTACCCCTAATTTTTGCACAGTTTTGTAGCCCGTTTCGCCCCGAATCCGCAGGTACCCCGCTTGTGGGGATAGCTTGCAGGAAAACACAAAAAATTGACCAACATCATATCTGACTACGTACCGAGTTTACCTTATAGGTGACACACTTAGTACAACGCGGTTAATTTTTACAGCAAACATAGCATTTTGACGCGGTTTTCAACCCCTATATTGTTTTATATTGTTATATTCGTCTCCCGAGCACACATCCGCGTACCTGGACACCAAAAATTTTCCATTTTCACGAAAATTTAATTTTCATCATATTTATATTTTATTAAAAATCAAAATTAATTCATTTTTCCAAATTTAAGCAAAATTTTGATCCCGTTCGATACACATCAGTCTGGAACAGCACCTGGCGCGCGTCCCGGCGACCGTGACCTGAAAACAAACAAGATAATTAGCAGTTTTGTTGTAAAATTGACCGAAAAAACAGTTTTTTGACAATATTTCCGAAATTTCCCCCACCACCTACCCCTAATTTTTGCACAGTTTTGTAGCCCGTTTCGCCCCGAATCCGCAGGTACCCCGCTTGTGGGGATAGCTTGCAGGAAAACTCAAAAAATTGACCAACATCATATCTGACTACGTACCGAGTTTACCTTATAGGTGACACACTTAGTACAACGCGGTTAATTTTTACAGCAAACATAGCATTTTGACGCGGTTTTCAACCCCTATATTGTTTTATATTGTTATATTCGTCTCCCGAGCACACATCCGCGTACCTGGACACCAAAAATTTTCCATTTTCACGAAAATTTAATTTTCATCATATTTATATTTTATTAAAAATCAAAATTAATTCATTTTTCCAAATTTAAGCAAAATTTTGATCCCGTTCGATACACATCAGTCTGGAACAGCACCTGGCGCGCGTCCCGGCGACCGTGACCTGAAAACAAACAAGATAATTAGCAGTTTTGTTGTAAAATTGACCGAAAAAACAGTTTTTGACTATATTTTCGAAATTTCCCCCACCACCTACCCCTAATTTTTGCACAGTTTTGTAGCCCGTTTCGCCCCGAATCCGCAGGTACCCCGCTTGTGGGGATAGCTTGCAGGAAAACTCAAAAAATTGACCAACATCATATCTGACTACGTACCGAGTTTACCTTATAGGTGACACACTTAGTACAACGCGGTTAATTTTTACAGCAAACATAGCATTTTGACGCGGTTTTCAACCCCTATATTGTTTTATATTGTTATATTCGTCTCCCGAGCACACATCCGCGTACCTGGACACCAAAAATTTTCCATTTTCACGAAAATTTAATTTTCATCATATTTATATTTTATTAAAAATCAAAATTAATTCATTTTTCCAAATTTAAGCAAAATTTTGATCCCGTTCGATACACATCAGTCTGGAACAGCACCTGGCGCGCGTCCCGGCGACCGTGACCTGAAAACAAACAAGATAATTAGCAGTTTTGTTGTAAAATTGACCGAAAAAACAGTTTTTGACTATATTTTCGAAATTTCCCCCACCACCTACCCCTAATTTTTGCACAGTTTTGTAGCCCGTTTCGCCCCGAATCCGCAGGTACCCCGCTTGTGGGGATAGCTTGCAGGAAAACTCAAAAAATTGACCAACATCATATCTGACTACGTACCGAGTTTACCTTATAGGTGACACACTTAGTACAACGCGGTTAATTTTTACAGCAAACATAGCATTTTGACGCGGTTTTCAACCCCTATATTGTTTTATATTGTTATATTCGTCTCCCGAGCACACATCCGCGTACCTGGACACCAAAAATTTTCCATTTTCACGAAAATTTAATTTTCATCATATTTATATTTTATTAAAAATCAAAATTAATTCATTTTTCCAAATTTAAGCAAAATTTTGATCCCGTTCGATACACATCAGTCTGGAACAGCACCTGGCGCGCGTCCCGGCGACCGTGACCTGAAAACAAACAAGATAATTAGCAGTTTTGTTGTAAAATTGACCGAAAAAACAGTTTTTTGACAATATTTCCGAAATTTCCCCCACCACCTACCCCTAATTTTTGCACAGTTTTGTAGCCCGTTTCGCCCCGAATCCGCAGGTACCCCGCTTGTGGGGATAGCTTGCAGGAAAACACAAAAAATTGACCAACATCATATCTGACTACGTACCGAGTTTACCTTATAGGTGACACACTTAGTACAACGCGGTTAATTTTTACAGCAAACATAGCATTTTGACGCGGTTTTCAACCCCTATATTGTTTTATATTGTTATATTCGTCTCCCGAGCACACATCCGCGTACCTGGACACCAAAAATTTTCCATTTTCACGAAAATTTAATTTTCATCATATTTATATTTTATTAAAAATCAAAATTAATTCATTTTTCCAAATTTAAGCAAAATTTTGATCCCGTTCGATACACATCAGTCTGGAACAGCACCTGGCGCGCGTCCCGGCGACCGTGACCTGAAAACAAACAAGATAATTAGCAGTTTTGTTGTAAAATTGACCGAAAAAACAGTTTTTTGACAATATTTCCGAAATTTCCCCCACCACCTACCCCTAATTTTTGCACAGTTTTGTAGCCCGTTTCGCCCCGAATCCGCAGGTACCCCGCTTGTGGGGATAGCTTGCAGGAAAACACAAAAAATTGACCAACATCATATCTGACTACGTACCGAGTTTACCTTATAGGTGACACACTTAGTACAACGCGGTTAATTTTTACAGCAAACATAGCATTTTGACGCGGTTTTCAACCCCTATATTGTTTTATATTGTTATATTCGTCTCCCGAGCACACATCCGCGTACCTGGACACCAAAAATTTTCCATTTTCACGAAAATTTAATTTTCATCATATTTATATTTTATTAAAAATCAAAATTAATTCATTTTTCCAAATTTAAGCAAAATTTTGATCCCGTTCGATACACATCAGTCTGGAACAGCACCTGGCGCGCGTCCCGGCGACCGTGACCTGAAAACAAACAAGATAATTAGCAGTTTTGTTGTAAAATTGACCGAAAAAACAGTTTTTTGACAATATTTCCGAAATTTCCCCCACCACCTACCCCTAATTTTTGCACAGTTTTGTAGCCCGTTTCGCCCCGAATCCGCAGGTACCCCGCTTGTGGGGATAGCTTGCAGGAAAACACAAAAAATTGACCAACATCATATCTGACTACGTACCGAGTTTACCTTATAGGTGACACACTTAGTACAACGCGGTTAATTTTTACAGCAAACATAGCATTTTGACGCGGTTTTCAACCCCTATATTGTTTTATATTGTTATATTCGTCTCCCGAGCACACATCCGCGTACCTGGACACCAAAAATTTTCCATTTTCACGAAAATTTAATTTTCATCATATTTATATTTTATTAAAAATCAAAATTAATTCATTTTTCCAAATTTAAGCAAAATTTTGATCCCGTTCGATACACATCAGTCTGGAACAGCACCTGGCGCGCGTCCCGGCGACCGTGACCTGAAAACAAACAAGATAATTAGCAGTTTTGTTGTAAAATTGACCGAAAAAACAGTTTTTTGACAATATTTCCGAAATTTCCCCCACCACCTACCCCTAATTTTTGCACAGTTTTGTAGCCCGTTTCGCCCCGAATCCGCAGGTACCCCGCTTGTGGGGATAGCTTGCAGGAAAACACAAAAAATTGACCAACATCATATCTGACTACGTACCGAGTTTACCTTATAGGTGACACACTTAGTACAACGCGGTTAATTTTTACAGCAAACATAGCATTTTGACGCGGTTTTCAACCCCTATATTGTTTTATATTGTTATATTCGTCTCCCGAGCACACATCCGCGTACCTGGACACCAAAAATTTTCCATTTTCACGAAAATTTAATTTTCATCATATTTATATTTTATTAAAAATCAAAATTAATTCATTTTTCCAAATTTAAGCAAAATTTTGATCCCGTTCGATACACATCAGTCTGGAACAGCACCTGGCGCGCGTCCCGGCGACCGTGACCTGAAAACAAACAAGATAATTAGCAGTTTTGTTGTAAAATTGACCGAAAAAACAGTTTTTTGACAATATTTCCGAAATTTCCCCCACCACCTACCCCTAATTTTTGCACAGTTTTGTAGCCCGTTTCGCCCCGAATCCGCAGGTACCCCGCTTGTGGGGATAGCTTGCAGGAAAACTCAAAAAATTGCCCCCCCACCCTCCCTTTCGCGCTTGGCCAAGTAAACTTGGAACAGGTATCAAAAATTTTTTTTTTCAACTTTAAACACAATTTAAACTTTACTATTTCTTGTGGGGTAGAAATTACATTTTAGCGACAGGCTCTATATAGAGCCAAAAAGTATATTGACAAATTATTTTAATTATATGGTCAGACAAACGCCTTTTGGCTATTTTGTACAGTCACCTCTATTGAGGCACACGATTTTATTATTTATTATTTATTAATTTGACAATTTTATTATATTTTGACCATATTCCTGACCGATCCCCCCTTTACAGGGATCAGTACATAATTATTTATAATATTAATTTGACCTCATTTTATATTGATTAATTATTGTCATTTTTTACACTCCACTCCTCCGACAACATGTTCCTCTCCAGAACCCCAGCCAAAAAAGCCTCCACGGGTCCCCATGTCTCCCCGTCGAATGCCGCACTCTCCGTCACCTTCAACAAGGATGCCTCCCCTCCCAGTGCTTCAACTCAGGCCTCTAGTGTGAGGCGAAGCATTGGAGAGTGGGAAAATGGAAGAGTGGCGGAATCTCAGCCCCTCCCACCAGCTGCCGCCAAATCCCCTAAGAAGGCAGCCCCAACGATGACGGCATCACGTACACGGCGCGCAGCAGCCCAGGCAGATAGCAGGGCTGTAGCGCGCCGAGCCTCCACCGAGACCGCAGGGGCGTCGCCGGAGACGAGCCAGCTGCAACCGAGCAAACCCACCGATCGGGTGACCGAGGCTCGCAACTGCCTTCTGCGCGCGAAGTCGCACCTCGGCGACTCGCGCAACTTGAGGGCAGACTTGAAGGCCGGGATCACCCAAGCGGTGGAGCGGTTGTACCAGCTGGTGAAGGAAGCGGCGGCGGCTGCCGCAAAGGAGAAAGGGGCTGAGACGGCGGAGATGGAGGCCATTAAGGCAACACCTCCGCCAGAGGCACACCCCAGGAGCTTTCCGGAGGTTGACTCGTTGCTCGCTTCACTAGCGGAGCATAGCGCGCTGGTGAAGGAGAGCAGCGAGAAGACGGAGAAGCTGCGGGAGGCGATGGAGAGGCAGGGGGAAATATTAGAGAGGACGGCCACGTATGCGGACCTGTTAGATAGACAGAGCGACGCCTTCGGGAGGGCAACATACGCGGGTGCCGTCGCGGCCAGCCAGACCAGGCATCAAGACCTGGAGCGGACCGGACTGCACTCCGTGGTCGTCACCTCGACCGACGATCAAGAAACCGGGGAGGAGGTCCTGGAGAGGGTTAGGAAGGCGGTAGACGCTAAGGAGGGGTGGATACAGGTGGAAAGGGTACGTAAAGCCAAAGACAGGAAGATTATAATGGGATGCAGGACAAAAGAAGACAGGCGCAGGATCAAGGAAAGACTGGAGGCTGCGGGTGGCCACCTCGTCGTCGAGGAGGTGAAAAATAAGGACCCGCTTCTGATCCTGAGGGACGTATTGAAGGTCCACAGTGACGAGGACATCCTTACGGCCGTCAGGAACCAGAATCGGGAGATCTTTCATAGCCTCGGAGACGAGGACAATAGGGTCACGGTCCGGTACCGCAAAGGAGCGCGTAACCCTCACAGCAACCACGTGATACTCAGCGTCTCTCCCATTATATGGAAGAGAGCCGTAGACCTGGGTACACTGCGCGTAGATCTGCAGAGGGTTCGCGTGGAGGACCAGTCGCCCCTGGTGCAGTGCACTCGATGCCTCGGATACGGGCATGGAAGGCGACTGTGCACGGAACCGGACGACCTATGTTGTCATTGTGGCGGCCCGCACCTGAAAGCTGAATGCCCAGATGTGGTGTCTGGTGAGACGCCCGTGTGCAAGAACTGCTCCCGGGCCAAATATGTAACAACAGGACACAACGCTTTTAGCAGTGAGTGCCCTATCCGTAAAAAATGGGACGCTTTGGCACGGGCTTCAGTAGCATACTGCTAAAGTTGTCCCAAGGAGCACTCACCGTTACCATCTTGTGCGGGCGAATGCGTGGAACCATTATGGTGTAAAGCAGCCTCAAAGGGAAGCCTACCATCCAACAGATGGCGAGGAGGACGTTGATCATCAGCAAAACGCAGTTTTAGAGCTGGAAACAAATGTGTTGAGTCATGATAATAACCATGACTCTCCATTTGCAAGGCGAAAAAACAGCCCCTCGACCATCTGCGCACCAAGCGCTGCAAAACCCGTACCATGTGCTACTTCCAGCTGTCCAATGTCTGCAAACCATAAACGTGACGCAGACCAGAGAAAAATTTTAAAAACAGGGATATCAATTAAGACAACATTATTCATCAAAAAATTCAAATATAGCAAACAAAGATGTATATTAAATATATAATCTAATGTTTACACTTAAAAAGATAAGAAAAATTAATATAGACAAAATTTAAATAAACGAATAAATAACATCCACTTTTATAACCGTAAACCATCAAAACGCAGAAACCATTAATAGCAACACATACACATAAGTTTAAAGTATAGTCAAAATTTATAGCTAAGTTAATATATCTAAACCATCTCATCATCAGACATTACCCCTAAAGTACAAAAACCAAATGTAAAGAAAATCCATGCAAAAATCAGACATCACCTCAACATATAAACAACATTATAAAATTGCATCCCAATGGCTCTGGTCATGCTAGAGGTACCCTTCCGCATGGCAGGAGTGTGGTTTTAGCCGGTAAGAGTCCGGCACTACCCAGACTGCCTCACGTGCAGTCTGGGTGTCCATGAGGATTTCCCACTCCTGCCACTAAAAAAAAAAAAAAAAAAAAAAAAAAAAAAAAAAAAAAAAAAAAAAAAAAAAAAAAACCTAACCTAACCTAACCTAACCTAACCTAACCTTTTTTTTTTTTTTTTTTTTTTTTTAGCGTATGGAAATCCTCATGGACTATCCACCGCCCGGGGAAGGCGGTGGGGTGTGTCGGACTCCACCCATAGGGGGTGACCTACCGACTAAAACCATACGGGTGTTTCGCCTCACCACTTTTTGCTGGGGTTACGGGAGCGGTCTCCGGCTCTTTTAGGGAGACACTTGCGTGCCCCCACCTACCGATCCACGTGAGTGGGGTGCGGAAACACCAACCGCACCTCCATCTCGGGCCTTGTGTTGTTGGGCGGACGGATTTCCCCAAGTCCGCCGCCCGTGGCCGTTTATGGTGGTTGGAACAGGGCGTTGTCTGCCCTGTTCCTGCGCCCTGATCGACGGGCGCGGATCGGCAGGGTGGAGGCAGTCTCCCTCTCCCTCTCCGCGGTCTCCTTCTGCGCCATCACGTCCTCGCAGAAGGAGAGCATCGCCTCCCAGGCGTCTGGACTCCCGACCATGCTGTTGACTACGGCCGGGAGTGAGAGGTCTTGACCTGTTGTACCTCTCAAGACACGGCGCTGCTCGGCCCATGCGACACACTGCTCGAGCGTGTGCTGCGCCGTGTCCTCCAAACAATCGCTGCAGTGGTGGCAGCGGGTGTCTGCTTCCCTCCCGGCGATGCGGCACAAGTACTTGCCGAAGCATCCATGCCCCGACAGCACCTGCGTCAGCCGGAAGGTCAGCACACCGTGACGCCTGTCGGCCCATTCCCTCAGAACGGGACGGAGGGCTTCGACCGTCCGCAGTCCAGCGCTTGGTCGCCCAAGCCGCTCCGCCCACTCTTCGAACGCCGCTCGCCGCAGCAGTTCCCTGCACTGGTTCAACTCCCTCGGGACCACCATCTCTCCTCTTTCCCGCACGTCCTTGCGCCATGTATAGAGTGACGCAAGGACCCGGGCGTCCACGTCCCAAGGGAGAGAACCGGCCAGTGCGCACGCTGCCTCCGCCGAGATTGTGCGATATCCGCGGATGACCCGTATGGATATCGCACGCTGTGGCCGCCGCAACATAGTGGCGCCGCGACTCGTCAACTCGGTGGCCCACACAGGGGCACCGTAGAGGGCCATTGAGCGAATGACCCCCAAATAGAGCCGCCTGCAGCTGCTCTTCGGGCCACCGAGATTCGGCAAGAGCCGTCCGAGGGCGCCAGCCGCCCCCATCAACCGCGGCGCCAGGCGCTGGAAGTGCACGTCAAATCTCCACCTGCTGTCCAGCACGAGCCCCAGGTACCGCATGCAAGACATAATGTCAATGCGGACCCCGCCGACGACAAGATGGGATCCCGGAGGAGGAGCTCTCCGGGGCCCATGGAAGGACAGAGCCTCCGTTTTATTCAGCGCAACTTCCAGCCCTAGTCGGCGGATGCGCGCCACGATCTGAGCCACACCTGCGGTGGCAAGACGGGCAGCCTCCCTGTACGTACTCCCCCGGGCTAGGACGAGCGTGTCGTCAGCGTAGCATATCACGCTGACGCCCGGGAGAGTGGCCCCGCGCAGGACCCAATCGTACCCGATGTTCCACAGGAGCGGCCCGAGGACAGAACCCTGTGGAACACCGCACGTCATCCCTCTGCTGCACACCCCGTTGCGTCCCGAAAAGGTGATCGACCTATCTCGCAGGTAGTCCCCAACCGCCCGACATAGGTGGGGCGGCATCTGGTGGTATTGGAGTGCTTCTACGATGCAACTCCACGGCAGAGTGTTGAACGCGTTGGCGATGTCCAACGACACTGCGAGCAACACTCCGCCGTCCGCCACCACCTGTTCCGACAGGGCTTTGACACGCAGTATTGCGTCAACCGTCGACCTGCCTGCCCGGAACCCAAACTGGTTGTCGGACAGGTCGGGGCCCACTCTGGTCATATGCTTGACGAGGCGGGCAGCAGTGACGCGCTCAAAGAGCTTACTCACCTCGTCAAGCAGTACGATGGGGCGGTATGCAGAGGGAGAGTCCACGGGGCGCCCCTCCTTTTTGAGGAGGACGAGTCTGCCCGTCTTCCAGTGCTCTGGAAAGCGGCCCTGCCTGAAGCACTCCGTAAAGTGCTTCCGCAATCGGGGGCCGAGGACCCCAAGGGCCAGTGCCCAGGCCTGACCGGGAACGCCGTCCGGTCCTGGTGCCGTATTCTTGGCACGCATGCGCAAAATTGCTGCGCCAAGTTCCGCCTCGGTGACCTCAGGCACGTCAGGCTCCTCCACGGGTGCGGAGTTTCGCGACCCCATTGACGGCGGTATGTGTTCCGCTCTATTGGGAAATAGAGCAGACACGACGCTGCCGAGAAGGGCTGGCTCCAGAGTCTCGGTCAGAGGGGGCGCCCAAGGTCGCAACTTGGCTCTAGCGAGCTTGTAGGGGCGTCCCCAGGGGTCGTTGTTGAGCAGCTCGAGAAACTGCTCATGGCCAGCCTCCTTCGCCTGGCCGATGCCCAGCTGCAGAGCTTCCTTGGCCGCTTTGTATGCCTCATACAGCTGAGCCTCAAGTAAGGGGTCGCGACAGCGCCGTCGACGGTGCCTGGTGTACAGGCGTCGGGCCGCAGCGCACTCCACGCGCATGTTCGCCAGCTCCCGGGACCACCAGTACACCTGACGCTTCTGAGGTCCTATCCTGGCCCGGGGCATAGCGGCGTCGCAAATCTGCGTCAATGCGTGCCGGAACCAGGCGGCCTCAGCGTCCACGTCCACCAGCTCCTCAGGAGCAGCGAACCACGCCTGCACAATGGCGGCTTCGATGAGGACGTCTCTGTCGAGCTGTTTTAGGACCCACCTCGGGCTCTCGGAGGTGGTCCGGCTCGGGCGGCCGCTATTCGCTGACGGCGTGGAGATCTCAAACCGGATATACCGGTGGTCGGAGAGTGTCTCCACGCCCTCCATCACCCTCCACCCTTGAATGCGGCGCGCCACAGATGGACTTGCGAGAGAGACGTCCACTATCGATCCGCCGTTTTGCCGCACACACGTGTGGACTGTCCCGCGGTTGAGGATTTCCAACCCCGTCGCGATAGCCCACTCCTCCAGCACGTCGCCGCGTGCGTCGGTGGCGGGGCTACCCCAAGCCGAAGATTTGGCGTTGAGATCCCCAAGGAGGAGGACAGGGTGGGTGTGGTTCCGCCCAATCAGGGCTCCCACATCTCCAAGAAAAGCCTCGAATTCGGCGAGGACCCTGTTGGGCGAAAAGTAGACCCCAACCACTAGGACTCCGTCCACGACGGCAGCGACGCAGCCCGGGCGCCTGTCCACAACTGCCATTGTAGCCCCCGTAGACAACTGGCATATGATGGCAACTGAGCCTGTAGGGTCGCCTGCCCAGTTGTCCCTTGCTGGAACGGAGTACGGCTCCGCTATCACGGCCACTCGTATCAACCACTCCGCCATGCTCTGGAGTAGTAGATCCTGAGCTCTGGCGCAGTGGTTGAGATTCCCCTGTAGAAATGGTTTGGCCATTATGATTGCGGTGCCGCATCCGTTTCCACCACATCCATGGCCTGAGTTGCCGATGACTGAGTCGGGGGAGTCTGTGATACTCTCACCCCACCCCTCTTCTTACTCGTGCGAGCCGAACAGTTCTTTGCGCCCACTCTATGCTCCGCAGGTTTGCCTATACCCGCGCACAGCGAGCAGTGCGGCGTCGCGGAGCATTGGGCGGCCTTATGCCCCGGCTGGCTGCAGCGATAGCACAGGTCCCTGCGGTCAACCTCCGACGAGCACACGTGCTGAACGTGCCCGCCTTCCAGACATCGGTAACACTGCATGGGCCTAGGCTCCAGCAGTGTCACTTTTGCGGAGACCCACCCCACCAGTAGACGGCCAGCGTCGGCGATTTTCTTCGCTGCCGCAACTGGGCAGCGGAACCAGGCCCCACCCAAGCCGGAAGGACCGACGCGAACTTCCCCAACCTTCACGTCGTCTTGGGAGCATTCGCCAACCCGTGCGACAACCTCGCATACCTCTTTTGAGGTTACGGAGTCATCTAGACCCGACACGCGTAACTCTGCGCATTTGGTGGGTCTGGAGACCCTAATATCCTCCGGCTTCAGGCATTCCCGGAGTTTCGCTGCCAAAGAGTCGGCTTTATCGGCGCTCGTGGCTCCGGGAATTTGCAGCAGGCGTGCGCCCGTGGCTGCCGTTCGGAACTTGAGAGAGGGGATCCCTAGGCCAGCAAGGTCGACCTTTTGCTTGGCCTCCGCCAGGACGGACGCGTAGGAGATGCCCCTCTCCTCTGCGCCTGGCTGCAGCGTAATAGCCACAGCAGTTGACCGTGGCGCCCGCAGTTTAGGCTTTTTATTGGCTGCCTTCTGCTTCTTCTGCTTATTTTTCTTCTTTTTCTTATTATTTGTCACAGTTTGCCACTCCCCTTCGTTGGGGTTGGCAACTGTCTGGCTCTGCGAAGCGGCAGGGGCTTTCGCTCCCTTTTTAGCCCGTCCTGGCGCGGCCTGGGATGGAGCGACCTGGGTCGGTGTCTCCTGCGGAGGCTGAGGCGGGCTCGCCTGGGTTGGAGCGGCATGGGCCTGTGTGGTCTTGGCCGAGGTCGACGCACTAGTGGTGGTGGTCGATTTGGCCTGACCTTTCTTTGCCCCTCCACCGGTTTTAGCCGGGGCACTGGGTGCTGCAGCCTTCGCCGCATAAGAAGGTAAGGCTGGCGTTTGCTTTGGGATGTTTCTATCCCCAGCGAGAGGCGGGCGTAGGATCCTGCCCTCGATAACACCAAATCTAGCAGCCAGGCTGGCCATTTCTGTTCGGAACAGACTAATCAGCTCCGATTCAGCTGGCTGCACTGCCTCCAATGGAGCAGTTGGTTGGCGGATCTTCGCCACGTCCGACTTCAGCTGCTCCAGTTCTCGGCGCAATAGCTCCTGCTCTGCTTTCATGCGGCTATTGGCGTCTTGAAGGCGTCCATTGTCAGCCTGCAGTTTGGTCAGTTCCTCCTGCAGGCGACTATTGGCAGCCTCTAGCTTGCCATTCTCCTCTGACGCGGAAAGTTGTCGCAGCTCACTTGCTGCAGCCTCAATGATAGCCATAGCCTCTTTGAGGCTCCGCGTGAAGGTACCCTTCAGATTGTTGGACTTGGTGGCGACATGCTGCACCACCTTTAGTCCAGCGGACACTTGCTCGAAAAGAGCAGCAGCAGTGAGTTCGCCCCCTGCAGCACCAGAATCAGTCCTTCGCGTCGCCTTTTTGGACTTAGCCATCTCGACTAAGTCAACAGCCTCTTCCTCGGCACGAAGGCGAAGCTCCTCCCGCCTGTACGAAATTAGTTCAGCCTTCGCTTTTGCGAGCCCTACGTACTCGCCAGTAGTGGGAGGACGACCTCTCCCTCTTCTGGCCATGCCGACTTTAGCAGCCGGCAAGTCTTCATCAGCTTCGGAGCCCGAGCGGCTCACATCGCTAGAGCGGCGTTTGCGGCCTGGCTCCCCATCTCTCCAGAATCTGGAGGGGCTCAGCTGGGTGCTGTGCTCCACCACCATCACTTCACTGGATGTAGATCCGGCATCGGAAACTGCACCCATCTCCTCATCCTCTACGTTTGGTTTGGTTTTGTTTTTATTAAATGTATCCATATAGAATCCCACGAGTGTGGGGGAAATAAAGGTCCACCCGGGCAGTGCCCCCTGTACCCGGGTAAGCGTAAGGTGTAACCCAACCAGGGGGTCCGCAGGTACCCTGGTGGGAGTCGCACTAGTGACTGGTTGCTCCGAGGAGCCCCGACCAGCCACACATCCCCTCGCGGTGCGCCGCCGCTTGGGATTCGGGGTGATTTGTTCTCGAGGTTGTCTTCCCCGCAGTCCGGGCGACCAAGCCAAGACCGACGGAGGGCACCTCACGCTGAGCCGCGAGACATGACCACAGCACTCAGCACATGTAAGAGTACCCTCCGATTTTACGGCGGTGGCAGAGAGACAAAACTCCGCTGCCGGCTCGGTGGTAGGGTGAGTACACGCCGAGCCCGCCACCCTGGCCCAGTGAATGGGACCACCCCATTGGCCCTGATAAGGGCCGTTTCTTCTCCGACAAAGCCTCGCGGCCATGCGGAGGACTCCCCAGACGTGGCCCTGAAAAGGGCCGTTTTCCCCCTACGAAGCCTCGCG
This sequence comes from Acronicta alni, assembly GCA_964056405.1. Lineage (NCBI taxonomy): Eukaryota > Metazoa > Arthropoda > Insecta > Lepidoptera > Noctuidae > Acronicta > Acronicta alni. The sequence continues at coordinate 39,897 of CAXKSV010000019.1, read as the reverse complement.
GCCGCGCGGAGGGCTCCCCCCCCCTGGCCCTGAAAAGGGCCTTTCCCCAGTGTCGGACCATTAGCCACGAGCATCAAGACTCCCCAAAAGCCAGGAAGAGTGGATACCCGTGTTGCCCAGGGTGCACCAGGCTTCATGACTAACGTTCCCCCAGGATGTATCCCGAAAGGACTGATAGCCACGAAGCACACGAGGAGGTTGTCCGACCTTAGCACCCCAACCTAACCTAACCTAACCTAACCTAACCTAACCTAAGCTAACCTAACCTAACCTTTTTTTTTTTTTTTTTTTTTTTTTTTTTTTTTTTTTTTTTTTTTTTTTTTTGCTTAGCGTGTGGAAAATCCATCATGGACTTCCGCTGCCCGGGGAGGCGGCGGGGCGTGTCGGACTCCACCCAGAGTGAGTGACCTACCGACTAAAAAACCACACGGTGTTCCTTCTCGCACCTGCTGCGTCGGGGGCTACGGGAACAGAGCATTCTTCCGCGGCCCCCGACTGGTGATGGCCCGCCGCAGCGGGCCCCGTCTTTGAGTTGGTAGGGGGGGAGTGAGGCGTAGACTCCCCCCCGCCGTCATGGAGAGGCGCGCGTGGAACACAACGCGCCACCGTCTCGGGTCCTTGAGGGGGAGCGACAGACGTTCCCCGCGTCTGTCGCCCCCGGACCGTTTAGGGAGGCTGGAAGAGGGCGTTGTCCGCCCTCTCCCGGCGACGACGTCGCCCGGCGCGCCTTCTGCGGATCGGGTCAGCGCTAGCACTCTCGCGCTCCCGCTCCGCAGCTTCCTTCTGCGAGATGACATCCTCGCAGAAGGAGATCACCGCGTCCCAAGACGCCGCGCTGTCGACCATCGAACTGACGACGGCCGACAGCGACAGGTCGTCTCCCACCGCAGCGACGAGGGCACGGCGCGGCTCCTCCCAAGCCGCACACTCTGTGAGCGTGTGCAGCGCCGTGTCCTCTACGCAATGGACGCAGTGATGGCACCGGGCGTCCGGCTCCCTGCCTATGCGACACAGGTACCTCCCGAAGCAACCGTGCCCCGAGAGCATCTGCGTCGCCCGAAACGTCAGGGAGCCGTGTCGTCTCCCGAGCCAGCGCTCGAGCACCGGCCGGACCGCCTCGATGGTGACGAGGCCGGCGGTAGGGCGCGAAAGCCTGTCCCGCCATTCCGCCACCAGGACCTGATGGAGCTCCAACCGGCGCAGCGTGATCTGTCGCTGCGCCAGTCCCGCGCTCCGCGTCCGCTCCTCCTCGCGCCACAGATAGAGTGACGCGAGCGCTCTCGCCTCCAGGTCCCAGGGCGGGGATCCGGCCAGTACGCAAGCCGCCTCGTGGGAGATCGTGCGATAGCCTCGGACGACTCTGACGGCCATCGCCCTCTGCGGCTTCCGCAGCACCGCGATGCTGCGGGCCGTCAGGTCGGCCGCCCACACCGGGGCCCCATATAGGGCCATGGATCGCACGACCCCCACGTACAACCGCCTACAGGCGGTGCTCGGGCCTCCCAAGTTGGGAAGCAGCGTTGACAGCGCGCCCGCCGCGCCCATCAACTTTGGCGCCAGCCGCAGGAAGTGGGGCCCGAAGTCCCACCGGCTGTCGAGCACCAATCCCAGGTACTTCATGGTTGACTCGACAGCTATTCGGGCTCCCCCTACCTCAATGTGAGATCCCGGCGGCGGCGCCCGTCGGGGGCCATGAAAAGCGATGGCCTCCGACTTGTTGAGGGCCACCTCCAGGCCCAGGCGCCGTATGCGGTCCACCACCTGTGCGACCGCATCCGTGGCCAGCAACGCTGCCTCCCTGTGCGAGCTCCCTCGGGCGGTGACCAGCGTGTCGTCCGCGTAACACGTCAGGTCTACCCCCGGTGCGAGCTCGCCTCTCAGCACCCAGTCGTACCCGATGTTCCACAGGAGCGGGCCGAGAACCGAACCCTGTGGAACACCGCACGACGTGACGCGCTGACCGGTGCCATCGCGTCCCTCGTAGGTGACACACCTATCCGCCAGATAAGCCCCAACGACGCGGCGGAGGTAGGGAGGTACCCTGTGGTATCGCAGGGCCTCCCTGATGCAACTCCAGGGCAGGGTGTTAAAGGCGTTGGAGATGTCTAAAGACACCGCCAACGCGACCCCGCCCCGGGACACCGCTTCCTCCGCGAGGACTCTCACCCGCATAATGGCGTCAATCGTGGAGCGCCCACGCCGAAAGCCGAACTGGCTGTCGTCCAAGTCCGGCCCCTCTGTGTACAAGTGGCTGACGAGGCGGTCTGCAACTATTCGCTCGAACAGCTTGCCCACCTCGTCCAGCAACACTATGGGCCGGTATGCGGACGGCGAATCGGCAGGGCGCCCTGCCTTTCGGAGCAGGACCAGGCGACCTGTTTTCCACAGAGTGGGAAACTGGCCCCGCTCTAGGCACGCCGAGAAGAGTCCTCTCAGTTGGGGCTCTAGCTCCTGCAGAGCTAAGACGAGAGCACGGCCGGGCACTCCGTCGGGCCCCGGGGCAGTGTTTTTGGCCCGGAGCCGTGCCACGGCGGCTCCCATCTGCGGCTGTGTCACCTCCGGGACGCTGGCACCGTCCTCCTCCTCGGGCTCTGCGGCTGAAGGGGCCATCGGTGGCGGAACATGCTCCCCTCTTGCAGGGAAGAGAGCTGCCACCACATCCTCCAGCAGCTGTGGCTGGAGACTCTCCGTCAGTGGGGGGCCCGCGGAACGGAGCTTTCCCCGGACCATGCGGTACGGGCGCCCCCACGGGTCCCCGTCCAGAGTCTCCAGCATCTCCTCCCTGGACCGAGCTCTCGCCCCCTCGATGGCGAGCCACAGAGCCTGCTTGGCCGCGCGGTACGCCTCATACAGCGCGGCCTCCTCTTCGGGGATCCGGACCAGTCGACGTCTTCTCCGGTACCGTGTGTACTGGCGCCTGACTGCCACGCACGTGACGCGCAGCTGCGCAATCTCGGCAGACCACCAGTACACCTGGCGCCTCGAGGACTGCGTGTGAACCCGGGGCATGGACGCGTCGCAAATCTGCGTCATCGCCCCGCGGAACCACTGTGCCTCTCGTTCGACGTCGACGGGTCCGTCGACCGACTCCCTATTCCAGGCCTGAATAATGGCCGCCTCCTCGAGAGCCTCCCTGTCGAGGCGCGTGAGCGCCCAGCGCGGGCCGTCCCTCCGTGGAGCCCTCCGCGGGTTGCGGCCGCCTGCGGTCTGGGCGGAGACGTCGAACCGGATATAGCGGTGGTCCGACAACGTCTCCACCCCCCGGGCGACACGCCAGTCGCGGATGCGGTGCGCCACAGCGGGGCTAGCGAACGAGACGTCCACAATGGACCCGCCCCGCTGCCGCACGCACGTAAAAACGGTGCCCCGGTTCAGGACGACCAGGCCCGTCTCCAGCACCCACTCCTCCAACGCCACGCCCCTGGCGTCTGTTACCGGGGATCCCCACGCCGAAGACTTGGCGTTGAGGTCCCCTAGCAACAACACGGGGCGAGGGTGGTGCCGGGCCACGACGGCCCCCAGCTCGACAAGAAAGCTCTCGAAGTCGGCGAGACTCTTGTTGGGCGAGAAATATGCCCCAATGGTGACTATGCCGTCCGCGAGGGCGGCCACCCAGCCGCGACCTCGGGACGCGTTTCCAAGAGTCCCGCCGATGATGGCCACCGAGCCATCCAGATCACCCACCCAGTTGTCCCGGGCGGGGACGAAATACGGCTCGGCGACCACGGCCACCTGGATCAACCACTCCGCCATGCTCTGAAGGAAGAGATCCTGAGCTCTGGCGCAGTGGTTGATGTTGCCCTGGAGGAAACGGAGGTGCGCCATCGCTAACACTCCATCTCCTCCACGACACCTCCTTCACTAGGCCGGGAGTCGGCCGAAGTGCAGCCGGGCTGCGCGGGGGGTGCGGGTCCCCCGGCAGGCCGGTCTCCTCCCTTCTTTCCGCGCCTGCGCTTGCGCTTGCGCTTGCTGGCGGGAGGCGCGGTGCAGGCTTTGCTGCCCACTCTGTGCCCCGCGGGCTTCCCTGCTGCTGCACAGATGCAGCAGTTTGCCGCCTCCGTGGAGCACTGGGCCGACTTATGGCCGGGTCGACCGCAGCGGAAGCAGAGCTCGCTGCGATCAGTTTCGGCGGTGCACCGTGCCTTTACATGCCCTGTTTCAAGGCATCGGTAGCACCGCTTGACCCTGGGTTCCGGAACCTTAACGGTCGCCGAAACCCATCCCACCAGCAAACGACCGGCTTCAGCGACTTTTTTTGCCGCCTCCGCCGGGCACTTCACCCAGGCTGTCCCAAGCCCGTCCACGCCACGTCGCCACAGGATGTCACCGGCGTGCACATTTTCAGGCGGACACCCGCCAACTCGGGAAATGGCCGCCACCACCTCCTCCGAGGACACGGAGTCGTCCAGCCCCTCAATGCGGAGTTCGACCGTCGTGATGGGCCGGTACACCCGCACGTCCTCGGATTTCAGGACCTCCCTAAGCTTGTTGGCTAGGGCGTCCGCCTGCTCGCCACTCGCGGCGCCCGGCAGCTGAAGCATCCGGGCACCCGTAGCCGCCGTTCTGAAGTGGAGGCCGGTTTGGATGCCAAGGTCGTTGAGCTTAACCTTGGCTCTGGCCTCCACCAGGACGTCCTTGTATGTGACGCCCCGCTCTACCGCTTCAGGCTGCAGCGTAATTATTACTGCCGCAGAGCGCGGGGCGTCTATCCGCGCTTTCATGGCGCCCTTGGCGGCCCCTGTCGCCGGACCCGATTTGGCCTTACGGCCCCCTCGTCGGCGCTTCTTTTTGGTGACCGTGGTCCACCCCTCTGCATCGGGTCCGGCCTCGGTCGCGGAATGCGCTGGCTGCGTGGACTGCGCGGGCCGCGTGGGCTGCGCGGGCTTCGCGTGCTTCGCGGGCTGCGTGGGCCCCGCAGATTGCGCGGGTCTCGCGGGTTTCGCGGGCTGCGCGGGCCTCGCGGGTTGCGCGGGCTGCGCTGGCTGCGCGGGCTGCGCGGTCCTCGCGGGTTGCGTCGCGGGTTGCGCGGGCTGTGCGGGCCTCGCCTTCGAGGACTCCTCCGCCCTCCGTTTGTCCGCCGCTAATGGCGGCCGGAGGATCTGAGCAGGGAGGAGCCTCGGCTCCAACGCCTCAAGGCGGGCATTCATCATGCCCCCGACTTGAAGCATGATGGCCCGTGCAATCTCGCCGACCTGGTCCGATGGTAGAGGCACCGAAGTAGAGGCGGCGGCAGCATACGATGGCCGCTCCTGCTGCCCGCTGAAATTGGCCCTTAGAGCGGCGATCTCGCGCTCGAGGGCCCCCATTCTATTTTGGAGACGGCTATTCTCCTCCAGGAGTTTCACCGTCTCCTCTGACGCTGTGCGGTTAAGGAGGACCCCCATCGCCTCCTTAATGGCGCCTGCTGCCTCCTTCAGGGCACGCGTGAACGTCCCCTTCAGGTTGCCCGATTTTGTGGCCACCTTCAGGACGACGTCCACGCCATCCGTCACCTGGCGGCTAAGGGCCGCCGTCGTCAGGTCCTCCGCAGCGGTCGCAAGAGCGGACCGCCTCTCTCGGGCCTGACGCGCCATTTCGGCGACCTCATCGGTCGCCACAGTCCGCCTCTCCTCTCGCCTAGCGGCCTGGAGGTCCGCTTTGGTGCTGACCAGCGCAGCGTTCTGCTGCGACTGGGTCGCACCGGCGTCGCTTTCGTCGCTCGGCAGCGGTGTGTCCGGGCGCTTAATGAAGCGACCCCGGGCATCGCGCGAAAGCGACGAGCTAGACGCCCGCCCTCTTCTTGCCGTCGGCACTTTTGCGGCTGGCAGGTTCTCCTCACTGGAGGAGAGGCCCGTCCCCGCCTCCGACATGACGTCCCATCGCGGACGTTTTTGGCTTTGTCCTCTCGACGACCCTTGGTCGGAGAGGACTTGGTCCACAGAGGGACCCGAGCCTCCACGGCTCCCGCTACTGTTGCCAGCAGACGGATGGCATTCGCTGCCCTCCACACCGTTTTTTTTCAAAAAATTGTCCATAAGGATCCCACGAGTATGGGGGAAATAAAACGTCCGCCCGAGCAGTGCCCCCTGTACCCGGGTAAGCCTAGGTGTGCCCGCCAGAGGGTCGGCCGGTACTCTGACGGGGGTCGCACTAGGGGCTGGATGTACCCTCCAGCCATGCATCTCCTCACGGTGCGCCGCCGCTTGAGATTCGGGCAGTCCAGGCGATTAAGCCAAGACTGACGGAGGAAGCTCTACGATGAGCCGCGAGACGTGATCCACGACACTCATCGTGGTGTAGGGCTTCCATCCGGTTTACTGGCGGTGGCAGCGAAGAAGACCTCCAACTGCCTGCCCGACGGTAGGGTGAGTACACGTCGAGCCCGCCCTCGTTCCTCCACTGTGCCCTCTGCTAAAATCAGAGGGACACGCGGAACAACGCCCTCCCTGGCCCAGTGAATGGGCCCTATCCTTCTCAGACCCTGAGAAGGACCGTTTCTCCTCCTGCGCAGCCTCACGGCCGCGCGGAGGGTTCCCCGCCCTGGCCCTGAAAAGGGCCGTTTCCTCCCCACGAAGCCTCGCGGCCGTGCGGGGGGTTCCCCTCCCTTGGCCCTGAAAAGGGCCTTTCCCCAGTGTCGGACCATTAGCCACGAGCAGCAAGACTCCCCAAAAGCCAGGAAGAGTTGCTACTCGAGTTGCCCAGGGTGCACCAGGCTTCATGACTAACGTTCCCCCAGGACGTATCCCGAAAGGACTGATAGCCACGAAGCACACGAGGAGGTTGTCCGACCTTAGCACCCCAACCTAACCTAACCTAACCTAACCTAACCTAACCTAACCTAACCTAACCTAACCTAACCTAACCTAACCTAACCTAACCGGTTAATTTCTACAGCAAACATAGCATTTTGACGCGGTTTTCAACCCTTATATTGTTTTATATTGTTATATTCGTCTCCCGAGCACACATCCGCGTACCTGGACACCAAAAATTTTCCATTTTCACGAAAATTTAATTTTCACCATATTTATATTTTATTAAAAATCAAAATTAATTCATTTTTCCAAATTTAAGAAAAATTTTGATCCCGTTCGATACACATCAGTCTGGAACAGCTCCTGGCGCGCGTCCCGGCGACCGTGACCTGAAAACAAACAAGATAATTAGCAGTTTTGCTGTAAAATTGACCGAAAAAACAGTTTTTTGACCATATTTTCAAAATTTCCCCCACCACCTACCCCTAATTCTTGCACAGTTTTGTAGCCCGTTTCACCCCGAATCCGCTTGTGGGGATAGCTTGCAGGAAAACACAAAAAATTGCCCCCCCACCCTCCCTTTTGCTCTTGGCCAAGTAAACTTGGAACAGGTAGTTTAAAAATTTTTCAAGTTTAAACAAAATTTTAATCGTTGATTTCACTAGTCCTCGAGTGGTAGCACGGGGTAGAAACTACATTCCCGAGACAGGCTCTATATAGAGCCAAAATTTTATCGACAATTTATTTTAATCGTATTTTAGACAAATGCCAGTTGGCTATTTTAACAGTTACCTCTATTGAGGCTAACGATTTTATTATATACTTAATTGATTAAAATTTTAACGAAATTTGACAACTATAGCTGACAGATCCCCCCTTTACAGGGATCAGTATATGATTATTTTATAGCATTATAAATTTTTATTAGTCTATTCATATCTATTATTTTAACTGAATCATTGTACACCCCTCCAACATGTTCCTCTCCAGAACCCCAGCGAAAAAAGCCTCCACGGGTACCCATGTCTCCCCGTCGAATGCCGCACTCTCCGTCACCTTCAACAAGGATGCCTCCCCTCCCAGTGCTTCAACTCAGGCCTCTAGTGTGAGGCGAAGCATTGGAGAGTGGGAAAACGGAAGAGTGGCGGAATCTCAGCCCCTCCCGCCAGCTGCCGCCAAATCCCCTAAGAAGGCAGCCCCATCGATGACGGCATCACGTACACGGCGCGCAGCAACCCAGGCAGATAGCAGGGCTGTAGCGCGCCGAGTCTCCACCGAGACCGCAGGGGCGTCGCCGGAGACGAGCCAGCTGCAACCGAGCAAACCCACCGATCGGGTGACCGAGGCTCGCAACTGCCTTCTGCGCGCGAAGTCGCTCCTCGGCGACTCGCGCAACTTGAGGGCAGACTTGAAGGCCGGGATCACCCAAGCGGTGGAACGGCTGTACCAGCTGGTGAAGGAAGCGGCGGCGGCTGCTATAAAAGAGGGTGCTGAGACGGCAGGGATGGAAGCCACTAAGGCAACACCTCTGCCAGAGGCCCCCCCCAGGAGCTTTCCGGAGGTCGACTCGTTGCTCGCTTCACTAGCGGAGCACAGCGCGCTGGTGAAGGAGAGCAGCGAGAAGACGGAGAAGCTGCGGCAGGCGATGGAAAGGCAGGGAGAAATACTGGAGAAGACGGCCACGTATGCGGACCTGTTACAAAAACAGAGTGACGCCTTCGGGAGGGCAACATACGCGGGTGCCGTCGCGGTCAGCCAGACCAGGCATCAAGACCTGGAGCGGACCGGACTGCACTCCGTGGTCGTCACCTCGACAGATGACCAAGAGACCGGGGAGGAAGTCTTGGAGAGGGTTAGGAAGGCGGTAGACGCTAAGGAGGGGTGGATACAGGTGGAAAGGGTACGTAAAGCCAAAGACAGGAAGATTATAATGGGATGCAGGACAAAAGAAGACAGGCGCAGGATCAAGGAAAGACTGGAGGCTGCGGGTGGCCACCTCGTCGTCGAGGAGGTGAAAAATAAGGACCCGCTTCTGGTCCTGAGGGACGTATTGAAGGTCCACAGTGACGAGGACATCCTTACGGCCGTCAGGAACCAGAATCGGGAGGTCTTTCATGGCCTCGGAGACGAGGACAATAGGGCCACAGTCCGGTACCGCAAAGGAGCGCGTAACCCCCACAGCAACCACGTGATACTCAGCGTCTCTCCCATTATATGGAAGAGAGCCGTAGACCTGGGTACACTGCGCGTGGATCTGCAGAGGGTTCGCGTGGAGGACCAGTCGCCCCTGGTGCAGTGCACTCGATGCCTCGGATACGGGCATGGAAGGCGACTGTGTACGGAACCGGTCGACTTATGTAGTCACTGCGGCGGCCCGCACCTAAAAAGCGAATGCCCAGAGGTTGCATCAGGTGAGACACCTGTGTGTAAAAACTGCGTCCGGGCCAAATACGCAACAACGGGTCATAATGCGTTTAGCGGTGAGTGCCCAATCCGCAAAAAATGGGACGCTTTAGCACGGGCTTCAGTAGCATATTGCTAAAGTTGTCCCAAGGAGCACTCACCGGTACCATCTTGTGCGGGCGAAAAAGCGGAACCATATTGGTGCCTTCCATCCAACAGAAGTCGAGGAGGACGGAACCGTTGAAAATATGCCAAACGGACTTTTAGGGCAAGAAACAAATGTGTTGAGTCATGCTGACAACCATGACTCTCCATTTACAAGGCATAAACTAAAAGACAGTCCCTCGACTATCTGTGTACCAAGCGCCGCACAATCCGCACCGTATTTGGCCTTCAGTTGTCCGGTGTCTGCAAAATATGAATGTGGCATTGAACGGAGTCTGGGTCTGAAAAGAGAGTCTAACACCATATACCAAGCAAACAGGGATATATATTACATATATATAAGCCAATGTTTACATTAAAAAGTTAATATATTAATATAGACCTGACAAACAAATTTTCTAATTAATAACTAAACGAATGTCCACTTCATACTGTAAACCGTCACAACACTGAAATTATTACTAATTACCGCACCACATACACACAAATATAAACGTTTCTTTCCTTTCTTCTTTCTTACAACCACGCAAAAATTTATTAAATGGCAAATATTTATTACAAACATAATCTTATCAAGTCTTCAGTCATTATCAGTTTTAAATACCCAAATGTAATAAAATTCTATTCAAAAAACATAATCATATTACCTTCACTGTATTAAAAATTTTATTACTTGCATCCCAATGGCTCTGGTCATGCTAGAGGTGCCCTTCCGCATGGCAGGAGTGTGGTTTTAGCCGGTAAGAGTCCGGCACTACCCAGACTGCACACGTGTTGTCTGGGTGTCCATGAGGATTTCCCACTCCTGCCACCAAAAAAAAAAAAAAAAAAAAAAAAAACCTAACCTAACCTAACCTAACCCGCGGTTAATTTTTACAGCAAACATAGCATTTTGACGCGGTTTTCAACCCTTATATTGTATTATTTTGTTATATTCGTCTCCCGAGCACACATCCGCGTACCTGGACACCAAAAATTTTCCATTTTCACGAAAATTTAATTTTCATCATATTTATATTTTATTAAAAATCAAAATTAATTCATTTTTCCAAATTTAAGAAAAATTTTGATCCCGTTCGATACACATCAGTCTGGAACAGCACCTGGCGCGCGTCCCGGCGACCGTGACCTGAAAACAAACAAGATAATTAGCAGTTTTGTTGTAAAATTGACCGAAAAAACAGTTTTTTGACTATATTTTCAAAATTTCCCCCACCACCTACCCCTAATTTTTGCACAGTTTTGTAGCCCGTTTCGCCCCGAATCCGCAGGTACCCCGCTTGTGGGGATAGCTTGCAGGAAAACTCAAAAAATTGCCCCCCCACCCTCCCTTTTGTTCTTGGCCAGGTAAACTCGCAACAAGTACTGAAATTTTTTTTTTTTAACTTATAATATAAATTTAATTGCTGATTTTACTACTTCTCGAGTGGTAGCACGGGGTAGATAGTAAGTTTTTGCGACAGGCTCTACATAAGAGTTATTTTATCCGTATATTAGACAAATGCCTATTGCATATTTTGTACATAGTCACCTCTATTGAGGCGCACGGTTTTAATATTTATAAATTTGACAAACATTGACCAATATTGCTGACAGATCCCCCCTTTACAGGGATCAGTACATAATTATTTATTGTATTAATAACTTTATTTAATTTATCCATTCTTTTATTATATTAAGTGATTTTTTGTACACCCCTCCAACATGTTCCTCTCCAGGACCCCAGCCAAAAAACCCTCCACGGGCCCTCATGTCTCTCCGTCGAATGCCGCACTCTCCGTCACCTTCGACAAGGTTGCCTCCCCTCCCAGTGCTTCAACTCAGGCCTCTAGTGTGAGGCGAAGCATTGGAGAGTGGGAAAACGGGAGAATGGCGGAATCCCAGCCCCTCCCGTCAGCCGCCGCCAAATCACCCAGGAAGGCAGCCCCAACAGTGACGGCATCACGCACACGGCGCGCAGCAACCCAGGCAGATGGTAGGGCTGTAGCGCGCCGAGCCTCCACCGAGACCGCAGGGGCGTCGCCGGGAACGAGCCAGCTGCACCCGAGCAAACCCACCGATCGGGTGACCGAGGCCCGCAACTGCCTTCTCCGCGCGAAGTCGCTCCTCGGCGACTCGCGCAATTTGAGGGCAGATCTAAAGGCCGGGATCACCCAAGCGGTGGAACGGCTGTACCAGCTGGTGAAGGAAGCGGCGGCGGCTGCCGTAAAGGAGAAAGGGGCTGAGACGGCAGAGACGGAGGCCACTAAGGCAACACCTCTGCCAGAGGCACCCCCCAGGAGCTTTCCGGAGGTCGACTCGTTGCTCGCTTCACTAGCGGAGCATAGCGCGCTGGTGAAGGAGAGCAGCGAGAAGACGGAGAAGCTGCGGGAGGCGATGGAGAGGCAGGGGGAAATACTTGAGAGGACGGCCACGTATGCGGACCTGTTAGAAAAACAGAGCGACGCCTTCGGGAGGGCAACATACGCGGGTGCTGTCGCGGCCAGCCAGACCAGGCGTCTAGACCTGGAGCGAACCGGACTGCACTCCGTGGTCGTCACCTCGACTGACGATCAAGAGACCGGGGAGGAAGTCTTGGAGAGGGTCAGAAGGGCGGTAGACGCTAAGGAGGGGTGGATACAAGTGGAGAGGGTGCGCAAAGCAAAAGACAGGAAGATTATTATGGGGTGTAAGACAAAAGAGGACAGGCGGAGGATAAGGGAAAGGCTTGAGGCTGCGGGCGGCCACCTCGTCGTCGAGGAGATGAAGAACAAGGACCCGCTTCTGATCCTGAGGGACCTGCTGAAGGTCCACAGCGATGAGGACATTATCAGGGCCGTCAGGAATCAGAATAGGGAGGTCTTTCATGGCCTCGGCGACGAGGAAAATAGGATCACAGTGCGGTACCACAAAGGGGCGCGGAACCCCCACAACAACCATGTCATACTCAGCGTCTCTCCCATTATATGGAAGAGAGCTGTAGACCTAGGAACACTGCGAGTTGATCTGCAGAGGGTTCGCGTGGAGGACCAGTCGCCCCTGGTGCAGTGCACTCGATGCCTGGGATACGGGCATGGAAGGCGACTGTGCACGGAACCGGCTGATCTGTGCAGCCATTGTGGCGGCCCGCACCTAAAGGCAGAATGCCCAGATGTGGTGACAGGCGGGACACCCGCATGCAAGAACTGCGTCCAAGCAAAATATGAAAAAACCGGACACAACGCGTTCAGTGGTGAGTGCCCAATCCGCAGAAAATGGGACGCTTTGGCACGGGCTACAGTAGCATACTGCTAAAGTTGTCCCATGGAGCACTCACCAGTACCATCTCGTGCGGGCGAATAAGTGGAACCATGTTGGTGCCTTCCACCAAACAGAAGTCGAGGAGGACGGAACCGTCAAATATATGCCAAACGGACTTTTAGGGCAAGAAATAAATGCGTTGAGTCATGATGACAACCATGACTCTCCATTTACAAGGCACAAACTAAAAGACAGTCCCTCGACTATCTGTGTACAAAGCGCCGCACAATCCGCACTGTATTTGGCCTTCAGTTGTCCGGTGTCCGCAAAAAATGAATGTGGCATTGAACGGAGTCTGGGTCTGAAAGGAGAGTGTAACACCAAAGCAAACATGGATATATATTACATATATATAAGCTAATGTTTACAATAAAAAGTTAATATATAAATGTAGACCTGACAATCAAATTTTCTAATTAGTAACTATATGAATATCCACTTCATCACTGCAAACCGTTATAACACTGAAATTATAATTAATTATCGCACCACATACACACAAATAAAAACGTTTTTATCCTTTCTTCTATCTTACAGTCACGCTAAAATTTTATTAAATGCCAAATATTTATAGGAAACATAATTTTATCTAAGCCATGTCTTCAGTCATTATCAGTTTTAAAAAACCCAAATGTAAAGAAAATTTATTCAAAAATCATAATCACATTACCTTCACTGTATGAAAATATTATTACTTGCATCCCAAAGGCTCTAGTTATGCTAGAGGTACCCCTCCGCATGGCAGGAGTGTGGTTTTAGCCGGTAAGAGTCCGGCACTACCCAGACTGCACACGTGTTGTCTGGGTGTCCATGAGGATTTCCCACTCCTGCCACAAAAAAAAAAAAAAAAAAAAAAAAAAAAAAAAAAAAAAAAAAACCTAACCTAACCTAACCTAACCCCTTACTATAGACGACCACCTCACATTCAACACCCATGTGAGGAACGTGTGTCGTAAAGGCCTGGATATTTTCAAGCAACTCTCCAGGGCTGCGAAGGTGAGCTGGGGTCTCCACACGGAGGTGATCCGCAGCATCTATACGGCGACGGTAGAGCCGGTGATAATGTACGCAGCAAGTGCCTGGGCCCCGGCAGTGAAAAAGCTTGGAGTGCAGAAACAGCTCAATGTGGTCCAACGAGGATTTGCCCAGAAGCTCTGTAAGTCCTACCGCACGGTATCGCTGAACGCGGCGCTGATGCTGGCCGGCATATTACCCCTCGACCTGCGAATACAGGAGGCAGCCGCCCTGTACGAAGCGAGGAGAGGGTTCCCCCGGCCAGACCTTGGAGACCGCGAGGTCGAGCGTGCGGTGGCATTTGCAGAGACTCCTCATCCCGCGATGCACGTGGCCATGGGTTTCGTCTGCCTGGCTGATCAGGCAGACGTCGATGCCCACAGCAGTCAGGCGGTACGCATCTACACCGATGGCAGCAAGATTGACGAGAGGGTCGGAGCGGCTCTATCACTGTGGGCTGGTGACGCCGAGACCAAAGCCGTCAAACTCTGTCTGCCATCGTATTGTAGTGTGTACCAGGCGGAACTACTGGCCATCTGCAGGGCAACGCGGGAGATCCTCAGGCGCTCGGAGGCGAGTTTTGGCATTTACAGTGACTCCAGGTCAGCTCTCCAGACAGTCACCAGCCAAGACTCGTCTCACCCCCTAGCAGCAGAGGCGAGACAGAATCTGCGCCTGGCCTTGACCAAGAGCAAAGATGTGTCCTTGTTTTGGATCAAGGCCCACGCGGGGCTAGCGGGGAACGAGCGCGCGGACCACCTGGCCAAGGAAGCGGCTCTCAAGAGCAAGAGGAAGCCCGATTATGACCGGTGCCCGATTTCATTCGTCCGGCGGCAAATCCGCCAGGGGTCGATAGGCGAATGGGATCGGAGGTATAGGGGCGGAGAGACCGCTTCCGTAACCAAGCTGTTCCTTCCTAATGCACTCCAAGCGCACAGGATTGTGCGGCGGATCCAGCCAACAGGGCTCATCACGCAGGCGATGACGGGGCACGGTGGGTTCTCCGAATACCTGCACCGATTCAAGTGTAAGGGGAGCCCATCGTGCATTTGTGATCCCGAGGTCCCAGAATCGGTACCCCACATCCTTTTTGATTGTCCAGTCTTTGGCAATAGAAGACATCGGTTCGAGACGGAGGCCGACACGTATTTAACGGCAGGGACCTTAGCGGCGTGCCTATCGGAGAAGGGCACGCAAAATCTGCTGCTGGCGTTCATTGACGACGTGTGCAAGCTCGTCGTCAAACGCAACAAAGCCGGCTAGGTACTCGTATTTCATTAATTATTCATTTATTATGAATCCTATTTATTAATACACTTTATTGACACTGTTTTTACATTTTATTTACACTATTACATATACACTATACATTATACACTAGACTAGGGTCCTTTACAACCCGCAACTGACGTTTTCGGCTAATCAAACTATCTATACCAGAAAGATGATAGGTATACGCACCCCGATTAAAAAACCGGCAACCCCAACGAACAAAAGCCCACGAAACGCCGAAGATGAGGCAGGATCCTCTACCCAGAGCGTCAGAAGGAGTGTGGGCGAATGGGAGGCCGGTAAACCAGAGAGAAAGGAGACCACCACCACCATGACCACTACCACAACCACTAAAAAAGTCGCCCCGGCAAGGGAACAGATCAAAGATCAACCAGCGACCACAAGGCGAGCCTCAGTTGAGATCGTGACACTGAGCCCACCAGCAGTAAGAAGTAGGATTGCCGAGGCAAGGATATGCTCTAACAAAATAAAAGCATATATGACGAACTCTAAGACTACCAAGAGAGAAGTAAAAGAGGAAGTGCGGGAACAGGCTGACCGCCTCTACCAACTCGTTAAGGAAGCGGAGCAGGAGAAAGGTCGAGCCTCCCCGATAAAGACGGCCTCGGTAGCGACACAGGTGGAGGAGGCACTGGTGAAGGAGGAAGAAGCTAAATCCCTAAAGCAGGCGCTGGAAGAACATAGCAAAACCTTAAAAGAAAACACCGTAAAACTTGACAGGTTGAAAGAGGCACTGCAGGCCAACCAACAGCATATGGAGAAGATCTCCTATGCTGGTGCAGCGGCAAGTCAACCTGCCAAGGAAGCTCCTAAGAAAACGGCACTCCACTCAATAGTGGTCACATCCACAAATGAGACAGACACAGGGGAGGAAGTCATAGAGCACATAAGGAAAGCTGTGGACGCGAAAGAAGGGTGGATCACCGTAGACAGAATTAGGAAGGCAAGGGACAGAAAGGTGGTACTGGGGTGCACAACAGAACAGGCAAGGGACAAATTAAAAGAAAAACTGGCAAGTGTGGGGGAAAAACTAAAAATAGAAGACGTCAAAAATAAGGACCCACTGGTGATCCTTAAAGACGTAATGGCGTACAACACCGACGCAGATATCCTCAAAGCTCTGAGGAATCAAAATAAGGATGTTTTTGAGAACATAAGTAGAGAAGACGACCGGGCGGAGGTACTTTTTAAAAAGAAAAATAGGAACCCCCACACACAACACGTTGTCCTAAGGGTATCCCCCAGATTGTGGAACAAACTGCTGGACAGACAAGCCGTCCACATAGACCTACAGAGGATAAGGGTACTGGACCAGACTCCACTGGTCCAGTGTTCCCAATGCCTAGGCTTTGGACACGGGCGGCGACTCTGCAAAGAACCAGCAGAGAAGTGCAGTCACTGTGGGGGCCCTCACATGAGAGCGCAGTGCGCCGACTGGCTGGCCGGAACAGCACCATCGTGCTGTAATTGCGTACGTGCGAATTATGAGCACACCGAGCATAACGCATTCAGCGAAGAATGCCCAGTGAGGAAGCGATGGGAGACAATAGCCAGAGCCAGAATAGCGTACTGCTAAAGGCGAGGACAACAGGGCGGGCACCCCAACCAGAGGATATGCAGTAGCCCAGGCCAACCTACAAAGAAAGGAACTGGCAACCACCGAACTCTTTTTAGAGGCCAGTGAGCGAGCAATCGCATGGGCACTGATCCAGGAACCATATGTGGGAGGGGCCCGAAGTATGAAGAGCTACCGTGGTGCGAGAGTCTACCAGTGCCAGGTCGAAGGAAGTGGGAGGGTAAAGGCGGCAATAGCCGTCTTTGACGATGACCTCGATGTCATCCCCTACCCGAAACTCACCACAAACAACATCGTAGTGGTGGGGATCCGGACCAAAGCCTGGGAAATCGCTGTAGTCTCCTATTACTTCGAGCCAGACCAACCCATAGGGCCATACCTGGATCATTTGTCTAAAATAAAGTTGGAACTGGGCACCGGAAAACTGCTCATAGGCGGAGACGCTAACGCCAAGAGTACCTGGTGGGGAAGCACCATAGAAGACCTCAGGGGAGAAGAGATGTCCGGGACCCTGGAGGAGCTAGAGCTTCAGGTACTGAACACTGGAGATACGCCCACTTTTGACACCATTAGGGGTGGAATCGCGTACAAGAGCCATGTGGACGTCACGGCATGCTCGCTCGAACTATTCGACCTGATAGACGGCTGGCGAGTTGACACAGGGATAACGAGCTCGGACCACAACACAATTCTATTTACAGTTAAATTAAAGAGGGAAAAAGGGGTTAACATTGAAAGGACAACGCGTAAATACAATACAAAAAAGGCAAATTGGGAACTCTTTAATGTTAGACTAGGGCAAAATAAGGAGGAACATCAGCTAAATTTGGAAAATATTAGCGGGATAGCGTGCAAGCAAGAATTAGAGAACATAGTCGCCAAATATAAAAATGCCATCGACAAAGCTTGCGCGGACGCTATACCCAAGATCAATAATAAAACTACAATTTTAATACCATGGTGGTCCGAGGAACTCGTCGCGAAGAAGAAGGAGGTCGCCTGTAAAAAGAACCGCGTCCGCAACGCCGCACAGGTTCGACGAGCAAAGGTCGTTGATGAGTACCTGAAAGTAAAGGAAGAATATGAGTGCCAAGCCAAGAAAGCCCAAACTGCCAGTTGGAAAGACTTCTGCCAGAAACAGGAAGGAGAAGGGATGTGGGAAGGCATCTATAGAGTAATCAGAAGGACCACCAGGAGACAGGAGGACTTGACCCTACTTAACGATGGTGCATTCCTAAACCCCAAAGAATCAGCAGCCTTACTCGCTGACACTTTCTATCCTAAGGACACAGCGGAAGAGGACAACGCAGACCACAGGCGTATAAGAGAAGCAGCCAGTCGGGTAAATGAGTGGCAGCATGATGAATATCATGACCCACCATTTACGCCGCTGGAGTTGAAAACTGCCGTGGAAGGTTTTAATCCCAAGAAAGCCCCAGGAGAGGATGGATTTACGTCAGACATCTGCTGTCGAGCTATCTGCCAGGACCCGGACGCATTCCTTGCCCTTTACAACAAATGCCTAGAACTGGCACATTTCCCGGACATCTGGAAAGAGGCAACGGTGGTAGTCCTCAGAAAACCGGGCAAGGAAAATTACTTGAGCCCCAAGTCATACAGACCGATAGGTCTCCTGCCGGTCTTGGGGAAGGTCCTGGAGAGGATGGTAGTAGCACGGATCAAATGGCAGCTTGTGCCGCGGCTTAGTACTCGTCAGTTTGGCTTTATGCCCCAGAGAAGCACTGAGGACGCCCTCTATACCCTGATGAAACACGTACAGGACAAGTTGAGGCTGAAGAAGCTAATTGTCCTGGTGTCATTAGATATAGAGGGGGCCTTCGACAGCGCATGGTGGCCAGCAATCAAAGTCAGGCTGGCTGAGGAAAAGTGCCCGGTGAACACCAGGAGGCTACTAGATAGTTACCTTGACAGCAGAAAGGTTAGAGTAAGATATGCTGGGGAGGAATGCACGAGAGAGACAAACAAGGGCTGTGTTCAAGGGTCAATAGGTGGTCCAATCCTATGGAATCTTCTGCTGGACCCACTATTACAGGATCTTGAGAGGAGGGGGAATTTCGCGCAAGCATTCGCGGACGACATCGTATTGGTCGTGGATGGTGATACAGCTGGGGAGGTTTCTAGAACCACAAACGCAGCCCTCGATCATGTTCAGGACTGGGGTGTACGTAACAAACTAAAATTCGCACCTCACAAAACTTGTGCTATGGTTGTGACAAATAAACTGAAATACGACACACCAGTTCTGAGCATGAATGGGGTCAGCATCGCCATGGTTCGGAGCATGAAGCTCCTAGGTCTCACGATAGACGATAGGCTGACCTTCAATGAGCATGTAAAGAATCAGAGCAAAAAGGTCATAGATATCTATAAACAACTGGCTAGGGCAGCGAAGGTCAGCTGGGGTCTAAATAGGGACATTATACACACCATCTACACCGCCACGATCGAGCCAATTGTCATGTATGCGGCCGGAGCCTGGGCTCCCGCCACAAAAAAGCTAGGGATACGGAAGAAGCTGGGTTCGGTCCAACGAGGATTCGTCCAGAAGATCTGCAAGTCCTACCGTACAGTCTCTCTAAACTCGGCACTGGTACTAGCCGGGATACTACCTCTAGACCTTCGCATACAAGAGGCAGCAGCCATGTATGAGGCAAGGAGAGGGTCGTCCCGGTTTGTGCCAGGAGACCGGGAGATCGAGAGTATGGTGGGATTTGTAGAAACTTCTCACCCAGCCAAGCAAATGGCCCTGGAGTTCATTTGCCTGGAAGACCAGCAACACGTGGACAACCACAATGTGCAGGCGGTGCGAATATTCACCGACGGCAGTAAGATTGAGGGGAAGGTCGGAGCCGCATTATCCTTATGGGATAATGTTGGCGAAGTCCAGAACCTCAAACTTAGCCTCGCCGCGTACTGCACCGTCTACCAGGCAGAACTACTGGCCATTTGCAAGGCTACTGACGTAATCCTCACACGCAATGAGACGACCTATGGTTTGTACAGCGACTCAATGTCAGCATTGCAGGCGCTTGCAAGTCATGGGTCGCTCCATCCTCTGGTGGCCCGTGCGCGAGCCAACTTGGCTCTAGCCTTGAACCAAAGCAAAGCTGTGTCTCTGTTTTGGGTCAAGGCCCACGCGGGGCTGCCAGGGAATGAGCGAGCGGATGAACTGGCGAAGGAAGCGGCATTGAAGTCACGGAGGAGGCCGGACTATGACAAGTGTCCGATTTCATTCATCAGAAGCCAAATCCGTATGGAATCGCTCGATGAATGGAATCGGAGATATGTGTCTGGCGAGACCGCCTCAGTGACGAAAATGTTCTTTCCGGACGCCACCGAAGCCTTCCGTGTCACGAAGCGGGTTAAACCCACGGGCGTGCTCACGCAGATCTTGACAGGGCACGGTGGGTTCTCAGAATACTTAAGTCGCTTTAAGTGTAAGGAGAGCCCATCGTGCGTCTGCGATCCCGAAATTGCGGAGTCGGTCCCGCACATAATTTTAGACTGCCCCGTATACGCAGTGGAGCGTTTCAACATTGAAAGCTATTTAAATATAAAGTTGAGGCGGGACAATATAGGTGACATAATAAAAAGTGAAAAAAGAGCTGAATTCCTGACATACTGCATAAGTGTAGCAAATAGAGTAATAAATAGAAATAAAAGTTGATGATACAACTATGTTTAATTTTGTATTTATATAATATAAGAACTTAAACATAGGCAAAAGTGTAATAACATAGATTTGTAAGTAAGCAGTATTATAAGAAATATGTATAAAAGTAAGTAAGCGCAAGACTAGCAAATAGCATAAGATAATTACATGTAATTAGATTAAGGAAAGATTGTATAAATAAAAAGAGCTTGGTTTATAGTGATCCCCCTACCGACATAAACAAATAAAGATAATACAGTAGAAATAGATAAATAATTAATAAGTATGTGGGAGTCCCACCCACAGGAAAGAATGGTGAAGGATATAAGAAAGACATAGTATGAAGCATGGAAGTACGAGAGGAAAGTAAGCGAGAACTGGTATGGAAGAGAATAGATATAAAATAGGCGCCAATTACGTTGGCGGATTAGCCGAAAAAAAAAAAAAAAAAAAAAAAAAAAAAAAAAAAAAAAAAAAAAAACCTAACCTCGTCATCCGAGTACTACTCGAAGTCCCACTGAGAGCACGTGCTTTTCCTACTCGCTCCGCATTCAAAAAATCGTTTTGGTGGGTTTTTTAAACCGTATCGTGACAAGTGAGGTGTCTAAAGATTCCTCTCACAAAGCCCTATCCGGATATTTGTGCTGTGACAACCGCACTCTAGCGGCCAAAGTGTAGAAAGTGAAAAACCTCAAACTATTGAGGTTAGTTTATTAAATAAGTGCTAAAAAGTGAAATAACTCAGTGGCCAGTGAAGATAGAACGGTGAAAAAAGTGGCCCCTGACAGGCAACGCTGTCAGAAACCTACCCACACCTGCAAAACCAGCCGCAGGCGCGCGGTTCTCCCGGGAAAATAAATTTTCTATTTTCCGGAGGACACGTGCCCACTGAAGAAGACACGCTACAGCTACGAAATTTTGCTGGAATATACTTGGCACTCACAGCTACACAAATCCGCAAAAAACAGAATTTTAGAATTGACAGAAAATTTTTTATAACAATTCAAAGTCTGGAACTTTGACGCATTAAAACTCGAGAACGAAGAGGAAAATCAAAAATCTACAACTGCACGTCGCTGCGCGCTCATTGGTAGAAGACAACTATCAAGGTTTTAAAATTTTGGTTATTATAATAAATGATCTATAATTAAAAATATAAATTTTACTGTTTTTGGCAAAAATCTTAAGAAAATTATTCCAAATTTTTAAAACTTTTAATTGCAACGGATAGAGCTCGATTTTAGATAAATTTTGATATTTTTTGTGAAATTTTAGGAATAACCGTTCCGAAGTTATTAAATTTTTAGTGTTTTTTCAGTATAATTAAGAAATAAATAGAAATTAATAAATTTTAAGCATAGAAATAGTCTCAAATTACGTATAAGAACCTAAATAAGCCCAAACACGGGCCCTGTAACTTCAAAATTCACAAATTTGATACAAATAACTATTTGGTTATTAGAGTTAGGAAAGTTTAGATATTAAATAACTTTGGAACGGAGTGGCGTAGAGAGACGGGGTTTCGAAGGCAGCACGCCTCGGACGCCTAGTGACAAGATAAAATAGGATTTGGCGCGATTGGGCAAAATCTTTTATTTTTGCCCAGGACCCCCCCAGGAAGGAGGCTAAGGTCAGGCCAGGTGCTCCAAAAGAAATCCGGACTCTCTGCGACCACGGGTTACGAAGTTGTGGCAGTTTTAAACCCGACTTTGACAGATAGGCGGCCATCTTGTTTTTGCGAAATCCGCTATAACTCTTAAACGCGACGCGCTAGCGAGTCGCGGTTTCCGGAACCCTGTTCAGGGAACTAAGGGCCACCTATCTGTGGAGTCTGGAGTGAATCGGTGTCCAAAAAATCCGGACCCCCAAAAACCATTGCGCGCGTTGGGGGAGGTCGAGCTGACCAAGATAAACCCAAACTCGAGTAATCTGGGGCAACTAGGACCAAAGATATAGGCCACCAAAGTTTAACTTTGACAGTTGCAGCGGCCATCTTGGATATCTTCAAAGTCCAATATCTTTGGAACGGGTTGTCCTAGAGAGTTGGGGTTTCTTTTGGGCGGCTCCAAATCCCTTACGCGACACGTCTTTGGGGTCCTGGGGTCATTCCTTGGGGTCGCGGGGGTCAAGATTTTGGGGACACCGAATCGCGAAAAAGGGTCTACCGGGGGGTAGGACTCGTCACGCTCTTAAAGATAAACCCAAGCACGGGGGCAATCGGTCCGGGGGTTCGGAAGTTGCGGGCAATAACTCTTTTTGGTTATTTAATAACCAAAATTTTTAAAACCTCGTAACTTTGGAACCCATTAGGATAACTGCACCGTGTTTGGGGTTGTTGGAAAGGGCTTGGCGGGCACTATCGAACGGTGCACCTTACAGGGCTCTACATAGAGTCGGGGGGAGAAACTGTCACAAAATTCGTGCTGTTGCACTGGGGGCGACGCAGTGGACTCTGAGTGGTCGCACGACATCAGACTATTGTCTGTATATGTATAGAAAATAAGACAGAGCTAGGCTCTACAAACAAATATTGTAAATTTTATGATATGAAGTTAAAAAATACCTTGTAAATAATTGGACTACAGTTGCACAGAATTTAGAAGCTGCAATCGGACTAGCGATAAGGTAGAGTCGCCGACGCGGTATCTCAAATAGCAGCACGTTAAACCAACTCTGTGATTGTGGGGCGCCTGCGGGTCTCCCAGCCGCGTACAAACACAATTAGACTCAAATACGTCATATTGACAAAATTCTGCGAATTTTAATTTTATTTATTGTTGTCGTTGTTTTACAGCATTATACTTTTACTTCTTCTTTTACACTCTTCTTTTACACTCTTTCACACACATCCATTTTAGACTAGGGTCCTTTACAACCCATTATTGACGATTTCGACTAATCAAAACTCGATCCAAACAAACAAGATGATAGGGATACGCACCCCAATTAAAAAACCGGCAACCCCAACTAACAAAAGCCCACGAAACGCCGAAGATGAGGCAGGATCCTCTACCCAGAGCGTCAGGAGGAGTGTGGGCGAATGGGAAGCCGGTAAGCCAGGAAAAAAGGAGACCACCACCACCACCACAACACCAAAGAAAGACATATCGGGAATGACTAGACGAACATCGGTAGAGATCGTGTCCCTAAGCCCACCGGCAGTAAGGACCAGGATCGCCGAGGCCAGAATATGTTCGAACAAAATAAAAGCACTAATGACCAACTCAAAGACCACAAAACGAGAGGTGAAGGAGGAGGTAAAGACCCAGGCAGACCGACTCTACCAACTTATAAAGGAGGCGGAGCAGGAAAAAGGTCGAGCCCCCCCCTCAAAAACTGTCTCAATGGCGGTACAGGTAGGAGAGGTACTGGACAAGAACACCACCAGGGAGGAAGAGGCAACATCTTTAAAAAAGGCACTTGAACAACATAGCCAAACCCTGAGGGAAAATAGCGAGAAGCTAGACAGACTGAAAGAGGCACTGCAGACTAGCCAACACAACATGGAGAAGTTCTCCTATGCTAGTGCAGCGGCAAGTCAGCCCACCAAGCAACCGCATAAACAAACCGCTCTCCACTCAATAGTGGTCACGTCCGTAAATGAGACGGACACCGGGGAGGAGGTCATCGACCATATCAGGAAAGCAGTGAATGCGAAAGAGGGGTGGGTTACTGTCGACAGGGTTAGAAAGGCCAGAGACAGAAAGGTGGTACTTGGGTGCGAAACGGAGCAGGCAAAAGACAAGCTGAAGGAAAAGCTGGCAGGTGTGGGGGAATTAAAGGTGGAAGAAATAAAAAACAAGGACCCTCTGGTGGTCCTTAGTGATGTTATGACCTATAACACCGACATAGAGGTTCTAAAAGCCCTTAGAAACCAAAACAAGGACGTTTTCACAGGCTTAACTAAAGATGAAGACCGGGTAGAGGTACTGTATAAAAAGAAAACGAGAAACCCCCACACCAATCACGTTGTCATGAGGGTCTCCCCAAGACTGTGGAATAGGCTAATAGAAAGAGAGACAGTGCACATAGACCTGCAGAGGGTAAGGGTCTATGACCAGTCACCGCTGGTGCAGTGCTCGTTATGCCTAGGATTCGGGCACGGACGGCGGCTCTGTAAAGAGCAAGCCGAAAAGTGCAGCCACTGTGGGGGCCCTCATATGAGAGCGCAGTGCGCTGACTGGCTGGCAGGAACGGCACCATCGTGCTGCAACTGCGTGCGCGCGAACTTGGAGCACACCGAACACAATGCGTTCAGTGATGTGTGCCCAGTCAGAAAGCGCTGGGAGACAATAGCCAGAGCCAGAATAGCGTACTGCTAAAGGCGAGGACAACAGGGCGGGCACCCCAACCAGAGGATATGCAGTAGCCCAGGCCAACCTACAAAGAAAGGAACTGGCAACCACCGAACTCTTTTTAGAGGCCAGTGAGCGAGCAATCGCATGGGCACTGATCCAGGAACCATATGTGGGAGGAGCCCGAAGTATGAAGAGCTACCGTGGTGCGAGAGTCTACCAGTGCCAGGTCGAAGGAAGTGGGAGGGTAAAGGCGGCAATAGCCGTCTTTGACGATGACCTCGATGTCATCCCTTACCCGAAACTCACCACAAACAACATCGTAGTGGTGGGGATCCGGACCAAAGCCTGGGAAATCGCTGTAGTCTCCTACTACTTCGAGCCAGACCAACCCATAGGGCCATACCTGGATCATTTGTCTAAAATAAAGTTGGAACTGGGCACCGGAAAACTGCTCATAGGCGGAGACGCGAACGCCAAGAGTACCTGGTGGGGAAGCACCATAGAAGACCCCAGGGGAGAAGAGATGTCCGGGACCCTGGAGGAGCTAGAGCTTCAGGTACTGAACACTGGAGATACGCCTACTTTTGACACCGTGAGAGGCGGAATTACATACAAGAGCCATGTAGACGTCACGGCATGCTCTATCGGGCTGCTCGACTTGGTAGACGGTTGGCGAGTTGATACAGGGGTAACGAGCTCGGACCACAACACAATTATATTTACAGTTAGGTTAAAGAGGGAAAAAGGGGTAAATATCAAAAGGACAACTCGAAAATATAACACCAAAAAGGCCAATTGGGAATTATTTAACACCAGATTAGGGGAAAGCAAAGAGGAATACTACATAAATGTAGAAAATATTAGTAGGATAGCGCACAGGCATGAACTAGAAAATATTGTCGTCAAATATAAAAACGCCATCGACAAAGCCTGTGCCGACGCTATACCTAAAGTTAGTAATACAACAAAAATTCTAATACCGTGGTGGTCCGAAGAACTCGTTATGAAGAAAAATGAAGTCGCCCGCATGAAAAACCGTATCCGCAACGCCGCGCAGGTCCGAAGAGCAAAGGTCGTTGACGAGTACCTGAAAGCAAAAGAAGAGTATGAGTGCCAAGCCAAGAAAGCCCAAACTGTCAGCTGGAAAGACTTCTGTCAGAAACAGGATGGAGAAGGGCTGTGGGAGGGGATTTATAGAGTAATCAGAAGGACCACCAGGAGACAGGAGGACTTGACCCTACATAACGATGGTGCATTCCTAAACCCAAAGGAGTCAGCAGCCTTACTCGCCGACACTTTCTATCCTAAGGACACAGCGCAAGAAGACAACGCAGACCACAGGCGTATAAGAGAAGCAGCCAGTCGGGTAAATGAGTGGCAGCATGATGAATATCATGACCCACCATTTACGCCGCTGGAGTTGAAAACAGCCGTGGAAGGTTTTAATCCCAAGAAAGCCCCAGGGGAGGATGGATTTACGTCGGACATCTGCTGTCGAGCAATCTGCCAGGACCCGGACGCATTCCTTGCCCTGTACAACAAATGCCTAGAATTGGCACATTTCCCGGACATCTGGAAAGAGGCAACGGTGGTAGTCCTCAGAAAACCGGGCAAGGAAAATTACTTGAGCCCCAAGTCATATAGACCGATAGGTCTCCTGCCGGTCTTGGGGAAGGTCCTGGAGAGGATGGTAGTAGCACGGATTAAATGGCAGCTTGTGCCGCGGCTTAGTACTCGTCAGTTTGGCTTTATGCCCCAGAAAAGCACCGAGGACGCCCTCTATACTCTGATAAAGCACGTACAGGACAAGTTGAGGCTGAAGAAGCTAATTGTCCTGGTGTCGTTAGATATAGAGGGGGCTTTCGACAGCGCATGGTGGCCAGCAATCAAAGTCAGGCTGGCTGAGGAAAAGTGCCCGGTGAACACCAGGAGGCTACTAGACAGTTATCTTGACAGCAGAAAGGTTAGAGTGAGATATGCTGGGGAGGAATGCACGAGAGAGACAAACAAGGGCTGTGTTCAAGGGTCAATCGGTGGTCCCATCCTGTGGAATCTTCTACTGGACCCGCTACTACAGGATCTTGAGAGGAGGGGTAACTTTGTACAGGCATTCGCCGATGATATCGTGTTGGTAGTGGATGGTGACACAGCCGGGGAAGTCGCCAGAACCACTAACGCAGCCCTCGCTCATGTTCAGGACTGGGGTGTTCGGAATAAACTTAAGTTTGCACCTCACAAAACTAGTGCAATGGTTGTGACGAACAAATTAAAATATGACACACCAATTCTGAGCATGGCCGGGGTCAGCATCACTATGGTTAGAAGCATAAAACTGCTGGGCCTTACAATAGACGATAAGTTAACCTTCAACCAACACGTCAAGAACCAGTGTAAAAAAGTCGCCGATATTTACAAACAGCTGGCACGGGCGGCGAAGGTTAGCTGGGGTCTTAATAGGGACATCATCCACACTATCTACACTGCCACAGTCGAGCCAATAATTATGTACGCGGCTGGAGCTTGGGCTCCCGCCACAAAAAAGCTGGGGATACGGAAGAAGCTGGGTTCTGTCCAACGGGGATTCGTCCAGAAGATCTGCAAGTCCTACCGTACAGTCTCTCTAAACTCGGCATTGGTACTGGCCGGGATACTACCTCTAGACCTTCGCATACAAGAGGCAGCAGCCATGTATGAGGCAAGGAGAGGGTCGTCCCGGTTTGTGCCAGGAGACCGGGAGATCGAGAGTATGGTGGGATTTGCAGAAACTTCTCACCCAGCCAAACAAATGGCCTTGGAGTTCATGTGCCTGGAAGACCAACAGCTTGTGGACAGCAACAATGTGCAGGCAGTGCGAATCTTCACTGACGGCAGCAAGATTGAGGGGAAGGTCGGAGCCGCATTATCCTTATGGGATAATGTTGGTGAAATCCAGAACCTCAAACTTAGCCTCGCCGCGTACTGCACAGTCTACCAGGCGGAACTACTGGCCATTTGCAAGGCTACCGACGTAATCCTCAAGCGCAATGAGACGAGCTATGGTTTGTACAGTGACTCAATGTCAGCATTGCAGGCACTTGCAAGCCATGGTTCGCTCCATCCTCTGGTGGCCCGTGCGCGAGCCAATTTGGCTCTAGCCTTGAACCAAGGCAAAGCTGTGTCTCTGTTTTGGGTCAAGGCCCACGCGGGGCTGCCAGGGAATGAGCGAGCGGATGAACTGGCGAAGGAAGCGGCATTGAAGTCACGGAGGAGGCCGGACTATGACAAGTGTCCGATTTCATTCATCAGAAGCCAAATCCGTATGGAATCGCTCGATGAATGGAATCGGAGATATGTGTCTGGCGAGACCGCCTCAGTGACGAAAATGTTCTTTCCGGACGCCATCGAAGCCTTCCGTGTCACAAAGCGGGTTAAACCCACAGGCGTGCTCACGCAGCTCCTGACAGGGCACGGTGGGTTCTCAGAATACTTAAACCGCTTTAAGTGTAAGGAGAGCCCATCGTGCATCTGTGACCCCGAAAAGGCGGAGACGGTCCCGCATATACTTTTAGATTGCCCCGTGCACGAAGTGGAGCGCTTCAATATAGAAAGCCACCTAAATATAAAGCTGACACGGGAAAATATAAGTGATATAGTAAAAAGTACAAATAGCACCAAATTCTTAACATACTGCGCAACTGTAACCAATAAAGTAATAGATAGAAATAAAAAATGATGAAACAACTATGTTTGATTTTGTATTTTATAATATAAGAATTTAAACATAGGCTAAGATTGATAAGTATAAAACTTGTAAGCAAGCAGTAAATATAGGAAAATGTGTATAAGACTAGTATAAATAACATAAGATAATAATATATAAGTAGACTAAGCAAAACTGTATAAATAAAAAGAGCTTGGGTTTTAGTAATCCCCTTACCGACACAAAGAAATAAAGAGAACACAATAGAAATAGACATAAAATTAGTAAGTATGTGGGAGTCCCACCCACAGGAAAGAATGGTGAAGGATAAAAGAAAGATATAGTATGTAGCATGAAAGTACGAGAAGCATAAAAGCGAGAACTGGAATGGACGAGTATAGATATAAAATAGGCGCCAATCATGTTGGCGGATTAGTCGAAAAAAAAAAAAAAACCTCGTCATCCGAGCACACATCCGCGTACCTGGACACCAAAAATTTTCCATTTTCACGAAAATTTAATTTTCACCATATTTATATTTTATTAAAAATCAAAACTAATTCATTTTTCCAAATTTTTATATTATTTTGATCCCGTTCGATACATATCAGTCTGGAACAGCTCCTGGCGCGCGTCCCGGCGACCGTGACCTGAAAACAAACAAGATAATTAGTAGTTTTGCTGTAAAATTGACCGAAAAAACAGTTTTTTGACTGTATTTTCAAAATTTCCCCCACCACCTACCTTTAATTTTTGCACAGTTTTGTAGCCCGTTTCGCCCCGAATCCGCAGGTACCCCGCTTGTTGGGATAGCTTGCAGGAAAACACAAAAAATTGACCAACATCATATCTGACTACGTACCGAGTTTACCTTATAGGTGACACACTTAGTACAACGCGGTTAATTTCTACAGCAAACATAGCATTTTGACGCGGTTTTCAACCCCTATATTGTTTTATATTGTTATATTCGTCATCCGAGCACACATCCGCGTACCTGGACACCAAAAATTTTCCATTTTCACGAAAATTTAATTTTCACCATATTTATATTTTATTAAAAATCAAAACTAATTCATTTTTCCAAATTTTTATATTATTTTGATCCCGTTCGATACATATCAGTCTGGAACAGCTCCTGGCGCGCGTCCCGGCGACCGTGACCTGAAAACAAACAAGATAATTAGTAGTTTTGCTGTAAAATTGACCGAAAAAACAGTTTTTTGACTGTATTTTCAAAATTTCCCCCACCACCTACCTTTAATTTTTGCACAGTTTTGTAGCCCGTTTCGCCCCGAATCCGCAGGTACCCCGCTTGTTGGGATAGCTTGCAGGAAAACACAAAAAATTGACCAACATCATATCTGACTACGTACCGAGTTTACCTTATAGGTGACACACTTAGTACAACGCGGTTAATTTCTACAGCAAACATAGCATTTTGACGCGGTTTTCAACCCCTATATTGTTTTATATTGTTATATTCGTCATCCGAGCACACATCCGCGTACCTGGACACCAAAAATTTTCCATTTTCACGAAAATTTAATTTTCACCATATTTATATTTTATTAAAAATCAAAACTAATTCATTTTTCCAAATTTTTATATTATTTTGATCCCGTTCGATACATATCAGTCTGGAACAGCTCCTGGCGCGCGTCCCGGCGACCGTGACCTGAAAACAAACAAGATAATTAGTAGTTTTGCTGTAAAATTGACCGAAAAAACAGTTTTTTGACTGTATTTTCAAAATTTCCCCCACCACCTACCTTTAATTTTTGCACAGTTTTGTAGCCCGTTTCGCCCCGAATCCGCAGGTACCCCGCTTGTTGGGATAGCTTGCAGGAAAACACAAAAAATTGACCAACATCATATCTGACTACGTACCGAGTTTACCTTATAGGTGACACACTTAGTACAACGCGGTTAATTTCTACAGCAAACATAGCATTTTGACGCGGTTTTCAACCCCTATATTGTTTTATATTGTTATATTCGTCATCCGAGCACACATCCGCGTACCTGGACACCAAAAATTTTCCATTTTCACGAAAATTTAATTTTCACCATATTTATATTTTATTAAAAATCAAAACTAATTCATTTTTCCAAATTTTTATATTATTTTGATCCCGTTCGATACATATCAGTCTGGAACAGCTCCTGGCGCGCGTCCCGGCGACCGTGACCTGAAAACAAACAAGATAATTAGTAGTTTTGCTGTAAAATTGACCGAAAAAACAGTTTTTTGACTGTATTTTCAAAATTTCCCCCACCACCTACCTTTAATTTTTGCACAGTTTTGTAGCCCGTTTCGCCCCGAATCCGCAGGTACCCCGCTTGTTGGGATAGCTTGCAGGAAAACACAAAAAATTGACCAACATCATATCTGACTACGTACCGAGTTTACCTTATAGGTGACACACTTAGTACAACGCGGTTAATTTCTACAGCAAACATAGCATTTTGACGCGGTTTTCAACCCCTATATTGTTTTATATTGTTATATTCGTCATCCGAGCACACATCCGCGTACCTGGACACCAAAAATTTTCCATTTTCACGAAAATTTAATTTTCACCATATTTATATTTTATTAAAAATCAAAACTAATTCATTTTTCCAAATTTTTATATTATTTTGATCCCGTTCGATACATATCAGTCTGGAACAGCTCCTGGCGCGCGTCCCGGCGACCGTGACCTGAAAACAAACAAGATAATTAGTAGTTTTGCTGTAAAATTGACCGAAAAAACAGTTTTTTGACTGTATTTTCAAAATTTCCCCCACCACCTACCTTTAATTTTTGCACAGTTTTGTAGCCCGTTTCGCCCCGAATCCGCAGGTACCCCGCTTGTTGGGATAGCTTGCAGGAAAACACAAAAAATTGACCAACATCATATCTGACTACGTACCGAGTTTACCTTATAGGTGACACACTTAGTACAACGCGGTTAATTTCTACAGCAAACATAGCATTTTGACGCGGTTTTCAACCCCTATATTGTTTTATATTGTTATATTCGTCATCCGAGCACACATCCGCGTACCTGGACACCAAAAATTTTCCATTTTCACGAAAATTTAATTTTCACCATATTTATATTTTATTAAAAATCAAAACTAATTCATTTTTCCAAATTTTTATATTATTTTGATCCCGTTCGATACATATCAGTCTGGAACAGCTCCTGGCGCGCGTCCCGGCGACCGTGACCTGAAAACAAACAAGATAATTAGTAGTTTTGCTGTAAAATTGACCGAAAAAACAGTTTTTTGACTGTATTTTCAAAATTTCCCCCACCACCTACCTTTAATTTTTGCACAGTTTTGTAGCCCGTTTCGCCCCGAATCCGCAGGTACCCCGCTTGTTGGGATAGCTTGCAGGAAAACACAAAAAATTGACCAACATCATATCTGACTACGTACCGAGTTTACCTTATAGGTGACACACTTAGTACAACGCGGTTAATTTCTACAGCAAACATAGCATTTTGACGCGGTTTTCAACCCCTATATTGTTTTATATTGTTATATTCGTCATCCGAGCACACATCCGCGTACCTGGACACCAAAAATTTTCCATTTTCACGAAAATTTAATTTTCACCATATTTATATTTTATTAAAAATCAAAACTAATTCATTTTTCCAAATTTTTATATTATTTTGATCCCGTTCGATACATATCAGTCTGGAACAGCTCCTGGCGCGCGTCCCGGCGACCGTGACCTGAAAACAAACAAGATAATTAGTAGTTTTGCTGTAAAATTGACCGAAAAAACAGTTTTTTGACTGTATTTTCAAAATTTCCCCCACCACCTACCTTTAATTTTTGCACAGTTTTGTAGCCCGTTTCGCCCCGAATCCGCAGGTACCCCGCTTGTTGGGATAGCTTGCAGGAAAACACAAAAAATTGACCAACATCATATCTGACTACGTACCGAGTTTACCTTATAGGTGACACACTTAGTACAACGCGGTTAATTTCTACAGCAAACATAGCATTTTGACGCGGTTTTCAACCCCTATATTGTTTTATATTGTTATATTCGTCATCCGAGCACACATCCGCGTACCTGGACACCAAAAATTTTCCATTTTCACGAAAATTTAATTTTCACCATATTTATATTTTATTAAAAATCAAAACTAATTCATTTTTCCAAATTTTTATATTATTTTGATCCCGTTCGATACATATCAGTCTGGAACAGCTCCTGGCGCGCGTCCCGGCGACCGTGACCTGAAAACAAACAAGATAATTAGTAGTTTTGCTGTAA
The DNA here is from genome assembly GCA_964056405.1 of Acronicta alni. Lineage (NCBI taxonomy): Eukaryota > Metazoa > Arthropoda > Insecta > Lepidoptera > Noctuidae > Acronicta > Acronicta alni. Next base: position 7,498 of record CAXKSV010000019.1, on the reverse strand, counting down.
AATTGACCGAAAAAACAGTTTTTTGACTGTATTTTCAAAATTTCCCCCACCACCTACCTTTAATTTTTGCACAGTTTTGTAGCCCGTTTCGCCCCGAATCCGCAGGTACCCCGCTTGTTGGGATAGCTTGCAGGAAAACACAAAAAATTGACCAACATCATATCTGACTACGTACCGAGTTTACCTTATAGGTGACACACTTAGTACAACGCGGTTAATTTCTACAGCAAACATAGCATTTTGACGCGGTTTTCAACCCCTATATTGTTTTATATTGTTATATTCGTCATCCGAGCACACATCCGCGTACCTGGACACCAAAAATTTTCCATTTTCACGAAAATTTAATTTTCACCATATTTATATTTTATTAAAAATCAAAACTAATTCATTTTTCCAAATTTTTATATTATTTTGATCCCGTTCGATACATATCAGTCTGGAACAGCTCCTGGCGCGCGTCCCGGCGACCGTGACCTGAAAACAAACAAGATAATTAGTAGTTTTGCTGTAAAATTGACCGAAAAAACAGTTTTTTGACTGTATTTTCAAAATTTCCCCCACCACCTACCTTTAATTTTTGCACAGTTTTGTAGCCCGTTTCGCCCCGAATCCGCAGGTACCCCGCTTGTTGGGATAGCTTGCAGGAAAACACAAAAAATTGACCAACATCATATCTGACTACGTACCGAGTTTACCTTATAGGTGACACACTTAGTACAACGCGGTTAATTTCTACAGCAAACATAGCATTTTGACGCGGTTTTCAACCCCTATATTGTTTTATATTGTTATATTCGTCATCCGAGCACACATCCGCGTACCTGGACACCAAAAATTTTCCATTTTCACGAAAATTTAATTTTCACCATATTTATATTTTATTAAAAATCAAAACTAATTCATTTTTCCAAATTTTTATATTATTTTGATCCCGTTCGATACATATCAGTCTGGAACAGCTCCTGGCGCGCGTCCCGGCGACCGTGACCTGAAAACAAACAAGATAATTAGTAGTTTTGCTGTAAAATTGACCGAAAAAACAGTTTTTTGACTGTATTTTCAAAATTTCCCCCACCACCTACCTTTAATTTTTGCACAGTTTTGTAGCCCGTTTCGCCCCGAATCCGCAGGTACCCCGCTTGTTGGGATAGCTTGCAGGAAAACACAAAAAATTGACCAACATCATATCTGACTACGTACCGAGTTTACCTTATAGGTGACACACTTAGTACAACGCGGTTAATTTCTACAGCAAACATAGCATTTTGACGCGGTTTTCAACCCCTATATTGTTTTATATTGTTATATTCGTCATCCGAGCACACATCCGCGTACCTGGACACCAAAAATTTTCCATTTTCACGAAAATTTAATTTTCACCATATTTATATTTTATTAAAAATCAAAACTAATTCATTTTTCCAAATTTTTATATTATTTTGATCCCGTTCGATACATATCAGTCTGGAACAGCTCCTGGCGCGCGTCCCGGCGACCGTGACCTGAAAACAAACAAGATAATTAGTAGTTTTGCTGTAAAATTGACCGAAAAAACAGTTTTTTGACTGTATTTTCAAAATTTCCCCCACCACCTACCTTTAATTTTTGCACAGTTTTGTAGCCCGTTTCGCCCCGAATCCGCAGGTACCCCGCTTGTTGGGATAGCTTGCAGGAAAACACAAAAAATTGACCAACATCATATCTGACTACGTACCGAGTTTACCTTATAGGTGACACACTTAGTACAACGCGGTTAATTTCTACAGCAAACATAGCATTTTGACGCGGTTTTCAACCCCTATATTGTTTTATATTGTTATATTCGTCATCCGAGCACACATCCGCGTACCTGGACACCAAAAATTTTCCATTTTCACGAAAATTTAATTTTCACCATATTTATATTTTATTAAAAATCAAAACTAATTCATTTTTCCAAATTTTTATATTATTTTGATCCCGTTCGATACATATCAGTCTGGAACAGCTCCTGGCGCGCGTCCCGGCGACCGTGACCTGAAAACAAACAAGATAATTAGTAGTTTTGCTGTAAAATTGACCGAAAAAACAGTTTTTTGACTGTATTTTCAAAATTTCCCCCACCACCTACCTTTAATTTTTGCACAGTTTTGTAGCCCGTTTCGCCCCGAATCCGCAGGTACCCCGCTTGTTGGGATAGCTTGCAGGAAAACACAAAAAATTGACCAACATCATATCTGACTACGTACCGAGTTTACCTTATAGGTGACACACTTAGTACAACGCGGTTAATTTCTACAGCAAACATAGCATTTTGACGCGGTTTTCAACCCCTATATTGTTTTATATTGTTATATTCGTCATCCGAGCACACATCCGCGTACCTGGACACCAAAAATTTTCCATTTTCACGAAAATTTAATTTTCACCATATTTATATTTTATTAAAAATCAAAACTAATTCATTTTTCCAAATTTTTATATTATTTTGATCCCGTTCGATACATATCAGTCTGGAACAGCTCCTGGCGCGCGTCCCGGCGACCGTGACCTGAAAACAAACAAGATAATTAGTAGTTTTGCTGTAAAATTGACCGAAAAAACAGTTTTTTGACTGTATTTTCAAAATTTCCCCCACCACCTACCTTTAATTTTTGCACAGTTTTGTAGCCCGTTTCGCCCCGAATCCGCAGGTACCCCGCTTGTTGGGATAGCTTGCAGGAAAACACAAAAAATTGACCAACATCATATCTGACTACGTACCGAGTTTACCTTATAGGTGACACACTTAGTACAACGCGGTTAATTTCTACAGCAAACATAGCATTTTGACGCGGTTTTCAACCCCTATATTGTTTTATATTGTTATATTCGTCATCCGAGCACACATCCGCGTACCTGGACACCAAAAATTTTCCATTTTCACGAAAATTTAATTTTCACCATATTTATATTTTATTAAAAATCAAAACTAATTCATTTTTCCAAATTTTTATATTATTTTGATCCCGTTCGATACATATCAGTCTGGAACAGCTCCTGGCGCGCGTCCCGGCGACCGTGACCTGAAAACAAACAAGATAATTAGTAGTTTTGCTGTAAAATTGACCGAAAAAACAGTTTTTTGACTGTATTTTCAAAATTTCCCCCACCACCTACCTTTAATTTTTGCACAGTTTTGTAGCCCGTTTCGCCCCGAATCCGCAGGTACCCCGCTTGTTGGGATAGCTTGCAGGAAAACACAAAAAATTGACCAACATCATATCTGACTACGTACCGAGTTTACCTTATAGGTGACACACTTAGTACAACGCGGTTAATTTCTACAGCAAACATAGCATTTTGACGCGGTTTTCAACCCCTATATTGTTTTATATTGTTATATTCGTCATCCGAGCACACATCCGCGTACCTGGACACCAAAAATTTTCCATTTTCACGAAAATTTAATTTTCACCATATTTATATTTTATTAAAAATCAAAACTAATTCATTTTTCCAAATTTTTATATTATTTTGATCCCGTTCGATACATATCAGTCTGGAACAGCTCCTGGCGCGCGTCCCGGCGACCGTGACCTGAAAACAAACAAGATAATTAGTAGTTTTGCTGTAAAATTGACCGAAAAAACAGTTTTTTGACTGTATTTTCAAAATTTCCCCCACCACCTACCTTTAATTTTTGCACAGTTTTGTAGCCCGTTTCGCCCCGAATCCGCAGGTACCCCGCTTGTTGGGATAGCTTGCAGGAAAACACAAAAAATTGACCAACATCATATCTGACTACGTACCGAGTTTACCTTATAGGTGACACACTTAGTACAACGCGGTTAATTTCTACAGCAAACATAGCATTTTGACGCGGTTTTCAACCCCTATATTGTTTTATATTGTTATATTCGTCATCCGAGCACACATCCGCGTACCTGGACACCAAAAATTTTCCATTTTCACGAAAATTTAATTTTCACCATATTTATATTTTATTAAAAATCAAAACTAATTCATTTTTCCAAATTTTTATATTATTTTGATCCCGTTCGATACATATCAGTCTGGAACAGCTCCTGGCGCGCGTCCCGGCGACCGTGACCTGAAAACAAACAAGATAATTAGTAGTTTTGCTGTAAAATTGACCGAAAAAACAGTTTTTTGACTGTATTTTCAAAATTTCCCCCACCACCTACCTTTAATTTTTGCACAGTTTTGTAGCCCGTTTCGCCCCGAATCCGCAGGTACCCCGCTTGTTGGGATAGCTTGCAGGAAAACACAAAAAATTGACCAACATCATATCTGACTACGTACCGAGTTTACCTTATAGGTGACACACTTAGTACAACGCGGTTAATTTCTACAGCAAACATAGCATTTTGACGCGGTTTTCAACCCCTATATTGTTTTATATTGTTATATTCGTCATCCGAGCACACATCCGCGTACCTGGACACCAAAAATTTTCCATTTTCACGAAAATTTAATTTTCACCATATTTATATTTTATTAAAAATCAAAACTAATTCATTTTTCCAAATTTTTATATTATTTTGATCCCGTTCGATACATATCAGTCTGGAACAGCTCCTGGCGCGCGTCCCGGCGACCGTGACCTGAAAACAAACAAGATAATTAGTAGTTTTGCTGTAAAATTGACCGAAAAAACAGTTTTTTGACTGTATTTTCAAAATTTCCCCCACCACCTACCTTTAATTTTTGCACAGTTTTGTAGCCCGTTTCGCCCCGAATCCGCAGGTACCCCGCTTGTTGGGATAGCTTGCAGGAAAACACAAAAAATTGACCAACATCATATCTGACTACGTACCGAGTTTACCTTATAGGTGACACACTTAGTACAACGCGGTTAATTTCTACAGCAAACATAGCATTTTGACGCGGTTTTCAACCCCTATATTGTTTTATATTGTTATATTCGTCATCCGAGCACACATCCGCGTACCTGGACACCAAAAATTTTCCATTTTCACGAAAATTTAATTTTCACCATATTTATATTTTATTAAAAATCAAAACTAATTCATTTTTCCAAATTTTTATATTATTTTGATCCCGTTCGATACATATCAGTCTGGAACAGCTCCTGGCGCGCGTCCCGGCGACCGTGACCTGAAAACAAACAAGATAATTAGTAGTTTTGCTGTAAAATTGACCGAAAAAACAGTTTTTTGACTGTATTTTCAAAATTTCCCCCACCACCTACCTTTAATTTTTGCACAGTTTTGTAGCCCGTTTCGCCCCGAATCCGCAGGTACCCCGCTTGTTGGGATAGCTTGCAGGAAAACACAAAAAATTGACCAACATCATATCTGACTACGTACCGAGTTTACCTTATAGGTGACACACTTAGTACAACGCGGTTAATTTCTACAGCAAACATAGCATTTTGACGCGGTTTTCAACCCCTATATTGTTTTATATTGTTATATTCGTCATCCGAGCACACATCCGCGTACCTGGACACCAAAAATTTTCCATTTTCACGAAAATTTAATTTTCACCATATTTATATTTTATTAAAAATCAAAACTAATTCATTTTTCCAAATTTTTATATTATTTTGATCCCGTTCGATACATATCAGTCTGGAACAGCTCCTGGCGCGCGTCCCGGCGACCGTGACCTGAAAACAAACAAGATAATTAGTAGTTTTGCTGTAAAATTGACCGAAAAAACAGTTTTTTGACTGTATTTTCAAAATTTCCCCCACCACCTACCTTTAATTTTTGCACAGTTTTGTAGCCCGTTTCGCCCCGAATCCGCAGGTACCCCGCTTGTTGGGATAGCTTGCAGGAAAACACAAAAAATTGACCAACATCATATCTGACTACGTACCGAGTTTACCTTATAGGTGACACACTTAGTACAACGCGGTTAATTTCTACAGCAAACATAGCATTTTGACGCGGTTTTCAACCCCTATATTGTTTTATATTGTTATATTCGTCATCCGAGCACACATCCGCGTACCTGGACACCAAAAATTTTCCATTTTCACGAAAATTTAATTTTCACCATATTTATATTTTATTAAAAATCAAAACTAATTCATTTTTCCAAATTTTTATATTATTTTGATCCCGTTCGATACATATCAGTCTGGAACAGCTCCTGGCGCGCGTCCCGGCGACCGTGACCTGAAAACAAACAAGATAATTAGTAGTTTTGCTGTAAAATTGACCGAAAAAACAGTTTTTTGACTGTATTTTCAAAATTTCCCCCACCACCTACCTTTAATTTTTGCACAGTTTTGTAGCCCGTTTCGCCCCGAATCCGCAGGTACCCCGCTTGTTGGGATAGCTTGCAGGAAAACACAAAAAATTGACCAACATCATATCTGACTACGTACCGAGTTTACCTTATAGGTGACACACTTAGTACAACGCGGTTAATTTCTACAGCAAACATAGCATTTTGACGCGGTTTTCAACCCCTATATTGTTTTATATTGTTATATTCGTCATCCGAGCACACATCCGCGTACCTGGACACCAAAAATTTTCCATTTTCACGAAAATTTAATTTTCACCATATTTATATTTTATTAAAAATCAAAACTAATTCATTTTTCCAAATTTTTATATTATTTTGATCCCGTTCGATACATATCAGTCTGGAACAGCTCCTGGCGCGCGTCCCGGCGACCGTGACCTGAAAACAAACAAGATAATTAGTAGTTTTGCTGTAAAATTGACCGAAAAAACAGTTTTTTGACTGTATTTTCAAAATTTCCCCCACCACCTACCTTTAATTTTTGCACAGTTTTGTAGCCCGTTTCGCCCCCGAATCCGCAGGTACCCCGCTTGTTGGGATAGCTTGCAGGAAAACACAAAAAATTGACCAACATCATATCTGACTACGTACCGAGTTTACCTTATAGGTGACACACTTAGTACAACGCGGTTAATTTCTACAGCAAACATAGCATTTTGACGCGGTTTTCAACCCCTATATTGTTTTATATTGTTATATTCGTCATCCGAGCACACATCCGCGTACCTGGACACCAAAAATTTTCCATTTTCACGAAAATTTAATTTTCACCATATTTATATTTTATTAAAAATCAAAACTAATTCATTTTTCCAAATTTTTATATTATTTTGATCCCGTTCGATACATATCAGTCTGGAACAGCTCCTGGCGCGCGTCCCGGCGACCGTGACCTGAAAACAAACAAGATAATTAGTAGTTTGCTGTAAAATTGACCGAAAAAACAGTTTTTTGACTGTATTTTCAAAATTTCCCCCACCACCTACCTTTAATTTTTGCACAGTTTTGTAGCCCGTTTCGCCCCGAATCCGCAGGTACCCCGCTTGTTGGGATAGCTTGCAGGAAAACACAAAAAATTGACCAACATCATATCTGACTACGTACCGAGTTTACCTTATAGGTGACACACTTAGTACAACGCGGTTAATTTCTACAGCAAACATAGCATTTTGACGCGGTTTTCAACCCCTATATTGTTTTATATTGTTATATTCGTCATCCGAGCACACAT
>CAXKSV010000018.1:0-27132 GCA_964056405.1 Acronicta alni | reverse complement strand
ACTATGCTCTACCTCTTTTACAAATTTCAGCAATTTAACTTCAAACTCAATCAAAATATGGAAATACGGCGGCCACAGCCTATAGACGGCAGCGACACTCGCGTTGTCATCTTGACACCTCAGTTGTTAAGTCTCATATGTCCAGTATGTCACTGGCTACATTGCCCTTCATACCGGAAGACATTGTTAGCACATTATTCGTTTAGCGTATTTGGCATACTGTGTTACCATCCCATCTAATATATAAAATTCTCGTGTCACAGTTTTCGTTGCCATACTCCTCCGAAACGGCTTGACCGATTTTGATGAAATTTTTTGTGCTTATCGGGGAGGTCTGAGAATAGGCCAACATCTATTTTTTCATACCCCAAAATTTTTTTTTTATGGCAAAACAACGTTTGCGGGGTCAGCTAGTTTTATATAAAATTCTCCTAAGCAGGTCGGAGTTAGGATTTGGAAAGTTTAGGTATTAAAAAAAAACATTTGACGTATTCACATTCGTTTTTTTACTTTAAACGTAAATTATTTTTTTAATAAAGTATTTACCATTATGCTACCTCTTTTGGTGGTATGACCATAGGATTGCCAAGTCGAATGTATCGAGTTCTAATCCAGGGCCAACTTCTGTTACAAAAAAAAAATATACTTTTCCCGATGTGGACTCGCGTAATCAACGCAATGACTGAATCCGCAGGCAAAGTACTGCATGCATTGCGTCCGCTACACTTCAACCATTGCACGTTTCGTCGCTTGCCGTGATTGGCCATGATGCACAGCGCGTGCTAGTGTGCAAACGAATCGCTGCCCTGAGATTTATGTTTGTGTGATTTTTTGGTTGTGTGCGAAATATTTGTAAACATAGTAGGTAACTAGGTACCTATTGCGTATTTTGTTTTTATTGTTGATTTGCGGCTATAGTATCATTGCGACCGTAACCAGTCTATTGTGATCGCCACTCGTTGAGTTAGAATTCACCGCTAAACGCTGTAGCTATTATAAACTGCAGGACTTGCTTTGGGGAAAACTTATTTATTTCATCCGGGCTTAAGATATGTTTCCCTAGATAATTACTGCGCTTGTGTAAGCGAACCGCATTCCCCCAGGAGGTGAACTGGCGTACCTATTGCGTATGTATTAGAAATTAAAATATTGGGAGTCGAGCAAGCAGTAATAGCCTAGTGGTATAACCATTGGACTGCCAAGTCGAAGGTCTCGAGTTCGAATCCAAGGCACGCACCTCTGACTTTTCGAATTCATGTGCGTATTAATAATTAATTATCACTCGCTTAAACGGTGAAGGAAAACATCGTGAGGAAACCTGCATACCTTAGAGATTTTTCTCGACGGTTTGTGAAGTCTGCCAACCCGCACTAGGCCAGCGTGGTGACTATAGCCCTCTCATTCTGAGAGGAGACCCGTGCCCAGCAGTGGGACAGGGTTGGTGATGATGATGATGGGAGTCGAGCGGCGACACTAGTCCTAATACAAAATTGTAACAAGGGCCTATCCAACCTTATTTATCTATTCAGTATTGTTGTGATAACTCATATCACAGCAATACTGGGACAGGTCGTTATTGATAGAGCACTATCTAGTCGTAGAAGTGAGAACTAGTTCAAGTTATCTGCAGTTGACACAAAGTGGTCTACTTGTGAACAATTTTGTAAAGAGGCCGTACATCAAGCTACCCCAATCTGTCAAATTTCTTTGATAGAAAACAATTTTAATGTTCATACATACGTACACTCACGGCTTTTTCCCATGGGGGTAGGCAGAAAGTAAAGAACGCCACTTGCATACTTCTTTTGCTTCGGCCACATTCTTACATTTTGTCATACATACACGCCGGTTGCGAGTACTACGCACCTGACCTTTTTAAAGAACCTCACCAATAAGGCCGGTGTAAGTTTTTCTAGGGCGTCCCCTCTCGGCGGTTCCACTGACATTCGCCATATAAATCCCTTTTGCTAGTCGCCTTTCATCCATTCTCTCGACATGCCCAAACCATCTCAGCATATTCTTCTCAATTCTTGTCACCTAACTCGGAACGGTGCGGCTTAAAAGACGATGTACTTTTAAGCCGCACCGTTCCGAGTTACACCGTACATACTTCATGTTGAATTGAGAAAATTTGTTAGTTTTGTACAGCTTGACCTTGTCTGTTACTAAGATGACAAACACGCATACTGGCCGTCTGATGGTAAGCGGTTACCGTAATCTATAGACGCTTGTAACACCAGGGGTATCACTTGCTCGTTGCCGACCCTGTAAAACAAGAGGTATAGTTGGTTGGCAGCATAAGGGTCAAAGTCCCCCCACTGCCGACACAACGTTTCCTCGCGGAGCACTGGCAACCTTGCTCACCGTTAACACAACATAGCTCGAAGCAGTGTTATTTCACTTCGATTTTCTGCAAGGCGGAGCTTCCCCGGTCGGGCAGATCCAATGTGAGTGGAATTACTCCCACTATGCCCTACCTCTCTTGTTGTATTAAAGTTTGTCATTTTCAAAGTAAGATGCACGAAATTTCATATATCTGCTTCTAGTTAGAAAAAAATGTACACACATATCGGCTTTGTAAAATTTACTACTAAACATAAAATAATATTTCTTTTAAAATGTTATTCCATCCGTGCGAAGCCAGGGCGGCCCGCTAGTATGGACATAAACCAAACCCCCGCCATATTGTATACAAATATTCGTCTAACAAAACATCAACCTTTCTACCCTAACACATCGTTATAAGACTGAATTTCGTTAAGCAGTCCCATTTTGTAACGTGACAAAAAATTCTATGAAGAAAAAGTATAATGCTAGTACCTACCTGCCCTGCACAATGTATAGAATAACTCCACAATGGTTTCAACTTTCTTCTAAGGTTTCCTACCTGCCAACAACACGCAAAGTTTGGGCCACACCAAAGGGTCGTTCAAAAATCACGTGTAATTTTTTCGTACAGAAATTGGTTTCGTAATCTCACGTTTATCTTAAAAATAAGTACACGTGATATCTCACTGCCCGACTGGAGAAGTACCTCCGTCTTACTGAAGTAACACTGCTTTGAGCTGTGTTGTGTTTCTAACGGCGAGCAAGGTTGCCAGTGCTCCGCGAGGAAACGTTGTGTTGGCAGTTCCTTAGGACTTTGACCTTTTACAGCCAACCCAACTATTCCTCTTAAGTTTTACAGGATCAGCAACGCGCAAGTGATGCCCCTGGTGTTGCAAGCGTCTATAGGCTACGGTAACCGCTTACCATCAGTTGGGCCGTATGCTTGTCTGCTACGTTAGTGATATAAAAAAGGGTCTTTTAGACCAGACACTATTAGATTATAAACTATCTAAAATGTACGCGTCATATTGTAATTTTATTACTTGTTCACTATATTCCGTGTGTTTACAATCTCACTAGATTATTTACAAACTAACGGTCAAGCATAAGGTATTTTCCAAATTTTTTAAAACTGCTTCTGTTTAATGATTGGGACGAACGATTTAACAGAAAAATAAATTAATTAATGTCTTTATTTCTGCATTAAACCAATTAAAGTCAAATTTATTTTTATGGTTTTGAATTTACCGGAAAACGCTCAGTTCGATGACGTCTACTGTGACGTCAACTTTGTGTAAACAAGTTTAACACTTATGTAGTCTGCGGACGATATTTGATTGCGGAGTAATTATTTGACGATTGTTAGAATAGTTCGATTTTACTTATTTTCCACAACGGAAGCCGGGTTTCTGGCACGTATAGTGTGGCCTCAGTCTTACAGTGTTTGTCTACACGCTACCTACCTCAAAATTTCGCAACCCAAAACAACGCGACCTGCGTTTCTTATTTCCTTACAAATGTAAATTCTTTGTTTTCCCAACAATGGGGTAACTCCTTTCGTGAAAGTTGGTCGGGTTTACGAAATATTCTGTTGTTTTAGAAAGTATTTTTTTATTTAATTGTTGTAGGTACTTGTGCTGATTCTATTTGTTTTTAATATTTGGAATTTTTTACATAGCACCATGTAGTCTCAAACTAAGCAGAGCTTTTACGGTCGACAAATGAGTTAAGTATACAGGCAGCTAATTAAACATCTGTGTTTTGTTAAAGATTGTATAATAATGTATCACGCAATATGTGTCAAAACGTAGGTATTGTAAGCTGCTACACATCAAACCGTTTGAAGGGTAATTATTTAAATCACAATCTGTGTAAAGATGCAGATTTCGTTCGCTACCTGTATACCAATCTCTTTTGTTGACTGTACTATGGATACTTTAACCCTTTGACCACCACGGACGTCTATAGACGTCAAATTAAAACTTTCTCACGACGCCAACGACGGCATGGCACGTCAAAAATACCACATTTTTATAGTGCTTAGCGTAGAGAACACAGATTTTCGTTATTGACGCGGCGGTCAGAAGGTTAAATACTTTTTTCTTGTTAATACATACATGTAACTTAAGAAGATATTCTTGGACAATTTCTCACAGCAACATCTAGTCCCAGAGATAGAGTGTACTATCGGTACTGGACAATGGATATAATACTAACATACTTTTTTTTGTACTAAATACGTACTTAAATTACATAACAAACACCCAGGCAAACACAAATACTTAATTTTCATCACATAAATATTTGTGTCATAATGGGAATCGACTGTGGGCTAAAAGAAGTATCGAATGGGTCTCACAAGATGGCAGACTACAGCGCGGCAGATCTAGACGAAGATGGCGGGATGAGCTTGAGTTTTTCTGGAAGGATTGGCCAAAAATAGCCGTGAAACGTGAGGAATGGAAGGACGGTAGGGAGACCTTTGCCCTGCAGTGGGACGACAACGGCTAAATACATGGGAATCGAGCCCACGACCTCGTGATCAGCCGCTAAAATACTAGGAGGCGATGAAGGGCGGGCGTTTGGCTATCCTATAAAAATTACGTGTCCTGTAATGTAAAAATGTCGTTCAAAAAGTACTACCTAGTAAGTAGTCTATATTGAATAAATTCTTTTTAAGTTAAAAGCAAAGGAAGAAGACGCAGGTTCGAATCCTGCCCGCGGTCGAAATTTTCCTTTGCTTTTAACTTTAAAATCTTAGCATGGAAAATGCCAAAAAAATACAAAAAGATAAATTATTTTATAATGGAATCAGCTGCCTGAGTCTGTATTTCCTGACGTGTACAATTTGGGGGTCTTCAAGTCACGAGTGAATAGGTATCTTCTAGGTAAGCGTGCTGCATCTTAGACCACATCGTCACTTACCATCAGGTGAGATTGTGGTCAAACGCTAACCTCTCTTATAAAAAAAAAATATTACTTTGATTAGGCTATAACCGCTACTGTTAGCCTCTAATTAATATTTTGGAAGTTTCGCTCAGTCTCGTAACGTCACGCCAAGAAATCCTACGCCCTCATCCTCTCCTAAAGGCCTCGTAAAATGTATTCTATGTAATAATTTATCATGAAGGTGAAACTATCTCTGCGATGCCGCGATTCTGGTTTCTGTGCTCAAATTTGGCGGCCATCTTGTGAGTTTTTAATCGATATCAAAAGTATATCAATTCTCCTTCTTATCGTGTCAATGGTTAAACTAATTGCGAGTTATATAAGGTCACCTCAATAGCGTTAGACGTGGCCGCATAGAGATCGTCCTTCGAGCAGATGTCCGGGTGTTCTGTTCGATTATGTCTGTGTATATGTGATGTCTTCATAAATTGTGAGTTTTCGCTAGATAGATAACTCCCGCAACTCTTTTTTTTTAATACGGAAGGTCCTCATGGGTAGTCTTCTACCTGGGGAGGTGCCAGCGTATGTTGGTCTCATACACTCCGCCTTTTCCCCATGGCGGTAGGCAGAAACTAAAGAACGCCACTTGCTACGATTCTTGCAAACTTGTTTCGCTTCGTCCACATTTAATAATAATAAAAAAATTCCACAAAGGTATCTCAAAGCTGTAATGTATCAGCAGGGGTGTCACGTTCGCGTTGCCGATCCTGTAAAACGAAAGAGGAATAGTTGGGTTGGCAGTATAACGAGTCAAAGTCCCCCCACTGTCAACACAACGTTTCCTCGCGGAGCACTGGCAACCTTGCTAACCGTTAGGAACACAACACAGCTCAAAAGCAGTGTTATTTCACTTCGATTTTCTGCAAGACTGAAGTTTTGCCTCTGTTGGGCAGCTACCTAAACCGGAGCACTGTCGTGGGCATTAGTGTACAACTCTGTGTAACACTTGGGGGAATACTGGGGTGATGGTATAAATAATAATAAATAAATATTTTTGGGACATTTTTACACAACACCATCTAGTCCCAAACTAAGCAGAGCTTGTACTATGGGTACTAGACAATGGATATAATACTTATATACTTTTTTTTTTGTAAATACGTACTTATAATACATAAGATGATGGTATGTTATTGTTGTACCTACTATAAATGTAATTATATCTATATACTGCTATTGAAAACTGGTTTACATCTGTGACAGATCACTTTTAAAGGTCCAATTGAAAGCCAGCTTCAGCTTACCAGCGGTCTGGCGTTTAGCTGAACCGGGCTCGCTTTGGCTTAGCCGTGGGGCACACAATTTTTATTCTTATTATATTTTGATAATTCATCATGTTTTTTAATATTATTGTGTGTATTACGCTGACCTTATTGGTGAGGTACTTCAAAAAGCTCAGGTGCATAGTACCGCAACCGGCGTGTATGTATGACAAGATGTATGAATGTGGTCGAAGCAAAAGAAGTATGCAAGAATCGTAGCAAGTGGCGTTCTTTAGTTTCTGCCTACCCCCATGGGAAAAGGCGTGTATGTATGTATTGTGTGCATTGTCCAAGACGGACAATAAATATTTTTTCTTTCTTATGATTTTGACTCTTAGCAGTCCATGGTTATAACACTAGGCTACTGCTTCTGCAGTGAATAATACTCTAAACAATACGCATAGTGATTGAAATGACAACAGTGTGTTCTATCATTGTGTTGTTGACCTCGCTACGATAAACTATGTACAATATAAACTGACTCAAGGCTGCCACACGACGGGGACAATAATATTATGGCCTGCTATCATCCCCTTTTATAAATGACTAGCTTCTACCCGCGGCTTCGTTTGCGTAAACTACCTGAAAGTATGTAGTTGTCCCACAAAACGTATTTATTTATAACTGAAAGATTAATTCATATTAATACGGGTTAGACTATATTAATACTACAAGTACATTGCAGCACATTAAGCTACCACAATCTGTCAAATTTCTTTGATAGATTTTCAACTTTAACGCAACAAAATAAGGTTCATTTTCAATTGGGAAAATTTGACAGTTTTGGTTAGGTTGACCTGCTGGCGTCTGTACAAGGAAAAATCTGAAAACTATACATATTCGGAAAAATCTAAAACTGCGAGATTCGATTCCTAAACTATGTAACCTTTTGACCGCCACGGACGTGTATAGACGTCCAATGAAAACTTGCTCACGACGCCAACGACGGCATGGCACGTCGAAATACCACTTTCTTTTTAGTTAAAAATAAATACCTGTACAAAAATATGTTTTTTTTACCTATTATTAGATACTAGAATTTATTGATTTCTGACATTTACGCGAATATTCCTCCTCCTCCTTGAGTCGTTCTCCTCACTGCTGAGGGTCGTGATCTCTATGTAAGAGCTTCTTGCGAACTATGTTCCTCCATTTTGCTCTATCCTCTGCAGCATGGATGGCGTCGCTCACACTGGAGTCGAGTGTCGAACGAATCTGGTCGGACCAACGCATGGGGCTCCTCCCTCTTGGTCTTTTCCCTTCAATCTTGCCTGTCACAAGCAACTTTTCTAGGTTATCACCACGTTTTCTGGCTACGTGTCCAAAGAATTCAAGAATTCTCCGAAGACATATCGTAGAGAGCCTGGTAGTTATATGTAGTTCTATAAGAATTGAGGTGTTAGTCCGATGTGCCGTCCACGGGATGCGAAGCATCTTCCTCCAGCACCACATTTCAAATGCATCAATGCGAGTGCGGTCTGCCTTCTTTAGAGTCCATGTTTCGGCGCCATATAGGAAGATGGAGAACACTAAGCTGGTCACAAGCTTCTGTTTTAATTTGAGTGAGATGCTCTTAGTACTCCAAATGCGATCGAGCTGTGACATAGCATTCTTTGCCATTCCAATGCGCCTTTTTATGTCTCTTTCGCACGAACCATTGTTAGAAATCATGGAACCCAGGTATATGAAATCATCTACAATGTCCAGCCTAAGTGCATCTGTGAGTTCCATTTTCCCTGTGCGATCAATGACCATGATTTTGGTTTTGGATTCATTAATAGACAATCCCAATTCTCCGCTGATACGAGTCATTCTTCTCATAAAAGTGACCATTTCTATTTCGCTTGCTGCAAGTAGAGTGGTATCGTCAGCATACCGAAGGTTAGTGATCCTCTTTCCTCCGATAGTAACTCCACCTTCCCAGTTTTCACAGGCCCGTCTCATGATGTACTCCCCGTATATGTTGAAAAGAATGGGCGATAATATACAACCCTGTCTAACTCCTTTTTTGAAGTTAAACGGTTTCGAGATGGTATTATTTACTCGGACAATGCCCATGTTACTTTTGTAAAGGGATTGCAGCATTGCCGTCAGATGTTCCGGAACTCCGAGTTCTGTGAGGATTTTCCACAGACTGTCCCACTGAACGCAATCGAAAGCCTTACTATAGTCTATGAAGCACATCACCATTGGGGTGTCAAACTCGTGAGATTTTTCAATGAGTTGCCTGATATTGAGAATTTGCTCTCTTGTGCCTTTTTCCTTTACGAAGCCTGCCTGCTCTTGAGGGATTTGCCAGTCTAAATAATATTTAATGCGGCTATTTAATATATGCAGGAAGATTTTGCTACAGTGTGAGATTAAAGAAAGGGTGCGATAGTTGCCACATTTTTTGGTGGAACCTTTCTTGTGAAGTGGCAAGACAATCGTTTTCGACCAATCTTCGGGCCAGTCGCCATACTGCCACACATGGTTACAGATTTTATGTAACATATCGACACCTTTATCACCGAGCGCTTTTATTATTTCTGCAGTAATTTGGTCCGGTCCTGGAGCCTTTTTCTCTTTGAGGCGTTCAATGGCAGATGTGACTTCTGACCGCAGAATAGACGGTTCCAATTCAAGTTCACGCCAGTTTTGCATATGAGTACACGGATTTGCACACGCATATAACTCCTTGCAGTACTCTCGCCACGTTTCGGCGATTTGCTCTAGGTCATGAATTGGGTTACCATCCTTGTCCTCGATTACCCAAGATTTTGGTTGGAATTTACGAGAAAGTATGCGCACTTTTTTAAAGAGGTCAGATGTCTGGTATTTGAAGGAGTGTCTTTCAATATCCACGCAGATGCCCTCTATAAAGGCATGCTTGTCACGACGACATTCCCTTTTAATTGAGGAGCAAAGTTCTGAGTATACTTTCCTGACGCGAATATTATACATTGAAATAAAACTACTTTTTACGGATTTTATCGCGTATATTGATATTATTAATCCCGAAGTTTCGGACCCTTTACAGCGTCCATGGTCACGGGTAGACTGAGGTGGTGGGCGTCTTGATGATATAATTACTGACAGCTACCCAAAATTTTTTATTGTTACATGATCAATGACATTTATTACTAATTATTAATTAAACTACTAGAATTTGTCGCTTGGCGTAGAGAACACGGATTTTCGTTATTGACGTGGCGGTCAAAAGGTTAAAATAATGTACTTACAAATTTGTACGGCACCCTCGGTGCGCGAGTTCGACTCGCACTTGTTCGGTTTTTTCTTAGTACTATTTTCTTGTGCCGCCTCGAAACGACCCTTGCGGTACGTGCCTAAGTCATCACACACACGCGCCGGTTGCGTGTACTACGGACCTGACCTTTTTAAAGAACTTCACCAGTAAAGTTGGTATAAGTCTATCTAGGGCTTTTGCAGAAAATCGAAGTAAAATAACACTGCTATGAGCTGTTTTGTGTTTCTTACGGTGAGCAAGGTTGTCAGTGCTCCACGAGGAAACGTTGTGTTGGCACTGCGGGCAGTTTGACCCTTATACTGCCAATCCAACTATTCCTCTTTCAATACAGGGTCGGCAACTCGCAAGTGATACTCCTGGTGTTGCAAGCGTCTATAGGCTACGGTAACCGCTTACCATCAGGTGGGCCGTATGCTTGTTTGCCACCTTAGTAGAATAAAAAAAAGACTCTCCCGACGCTTCTACTGATATTCGCCATATTGCCATCTTGTGAGTCTCCTCATGAATATAATAATCAACCCATATACTGTCCCACTGCTGGGCACGGGTCTCCTCTCAGAATGAGAGGGATTAGGCAATAGTCCACCACGCTGGCCTAGTGCGGGTTGGCAGACTTCACACACCGCCGAGAAAACTCTCTAAGGCATGCAAACCTGCAGGTTTCCTCACGATGTTTTCCTTCACCGTTTTAGCGGGTGATAATACGCACATGAATTTGAAAAGTCAGAGGTGTCTTGGATATCGAACTCGAGACTTTTAACTTGGCAGTCCAATGGATAAATCACTAGTAGTGATGGTTAATATAGCATAAATCATTATAAAGTAGCGTGTTTATTATAAATAGCATAAAGCAAATGATATCGCGGTTCGCACTTTATGCTATAAAGCTATTTTGCTTTATATCACATAGCACTCTCTCTCTCTATCAACCAACTGTCCGGCGGGCGTCACGTATAGCGTTAGTAACAAGTAGGCATATAAATTAAGTATGCTATAATAAAGCACATAAAATCGCTTGCTTAAAAAATTAAGCATATAGCATTAAGCAGGTTAGTGATTTATAGCAATACCTCATAAACATATTTACGAGTATTGGTGGCAGAGGAGCCACGAGCTTCATTAACCTTGAGTTCACGCATCAATTATGCATCCAGTTGCTGCCGGGTACAAGTAGCCTCCAAATTTATTGTAAATCGTGTTCACCGCACTGATTACCTGTGTGTTTTCGTTTTGAAAAGGTCGCCGGTTGTTTTCCGCGATCATTTGCTCATGAACGTTACACGGCACACTCAAGCGCATTCTCTGCTTAGTTCGGGACTTTAAGCCGGGTCCAGACGCGTGTATCGCGTAATGTAATCTACCGAGTAATGTAACACGAATTCTGCGTGTGGACGGCACTACGAGCATTACATGTAACGTTCCAAAAGTGCTATTTTATTGGTCTAATTGAAATAAAACATTTGACTTTGAGTAATTCCACTCAAATTGGAGCTGCCCGACTGGGGAAGAACCTCCACGTTAAAGTGAAATAACACTGCTTTGAGCTGTATTGTGTTCCTTAAGCGGAGAGAAGAGGAGACGAGAGGAGATGTGCCGCGAAACTGGCAGGTTCTTTCCACCAAAGCGGAGAGGAGATGCGCAGCGAAGAAGAGATATGGAAATAATGAAATCTGATTGGTTATTCAAAACACATCTCCTCTCGTCTGAAAAGTTACTGAGAATAATGCAGTTTGATGTGTACCTACTAATAAATTAATCCAGTTTAACACAGAAAGAATAAATAAAATTCCCACTATGCCTTACCTCTCAAAAGTTTTTAATAGAATTCATGTTGGTAGGTAGGTATGGATCTTCTGTGACGTATTTGACGCGTACGCACTGACAAATGGGGCAACGGCCTGAGGTTTAATCTCTGCGAGATAATGCAACTGAAAACAAAGCGTAAATAACTGTCCACTGCACTGCGCCACTATTGTGCATATATACCATCACGCCTGTATTCCCAGAAGGGTTAGGCAGACAGAGGTCCACTAATGTCCTGTAACTGTCTGTCTATCATTTTATATTTTTTGGCATTTTCCATGCTAAGATATTAAAAAAAAATTCGACCGCGGGCAGGATTCGAACCTGCGTCTTCTGATTAGGTACACCAGACGCAATCTTGCTCATCGTAAGAAATACAACACAGCTCAAAGCAGTGTTATTTCACTTCGATTTTCTGTAAGGCGGAGGTACTTCTCCAGTTGGGCAGCTCCAATTTGAGTGGAATTACTCCAACTATGCCCTACCTCCCTTATAATCTCGATTTTGAACTTGGACAAGGACATAGGATACCTTTTGACCCAAAATGCCCTTACGGGATGCAAGTAAAAACGTGGGCAACAGCTAGTATATTAAACGGCACTCGAAGGCATCATTTCTGTGTACGGTCAGCAACGAAAGTCGTTGAACACAACAAAATTTTGAAAACATGACAGCTCTAAAACTTGTCAAGTAATTTTTTTTATTATGAAGTTAAGGTAAATATTTAATGGTCATCTATGCAATGATTTTTTCGCACAACCTCCACAGGTCAGTATGTTCATTAATAATCGTATTGAAGATTGCAACATGTTCGGCGACTTCCGTTGCTGACTGTACCGTTTCAAGGGTACCGCGCAAAAGACACGGCGGTCTTATCGATGACGTGGGATACCGCGGAAGCGCGCAGTGCGCAAGGCCGTGCCGCGCCATGCCGCCCGAACAATGCAGCGGCAGCGCTTGAGAAACTGCCACTGTTCAAGATAACAACAGAAGATCCACTGAAAGAGGGGGATTCCCTCCTCTTTTGGGAAAAAATAGGAAATATCACAAGGGAATTCGGTGTAATGGCATACCATGTGTAATTTGCCAGATAGGATGCAGGGCAAGGCCTTTCTAAGCGATGGGGTCCAGCGAGTGCTGGACCACAGCCTGTCATGCTCGTGATGAATTTCACGGACCCCATGGCAATGACTATAAGGCAAGTTAAGGAAAGTGCGGTTTTTAGTCGGTACGATATACCCCGCCGTTTCCCCAGGTGGCGGAGGATCCATGAGGATTTTCCGTACTATAAAAAAAAAATGGCTGTACCACAGTATTGTAATATTTTGGCACACACACACAATACATACCTACGCTGTGCAAGACATAGTGTGTTACAAAACTACCCGTAAAGCCGAGAGGACGTTAAATGGGGTCTTATAACGAGGCCATTCACAATATTTAAGAACCGTAAGTGTAAAATATTGACTTGTAAAAGTGTCTTTGAAAGATCTATTTACAGAAATAAATTTCATTTCATTTCGTAGTAACGCTGTATAACATACCCCCAAAAAAGGAAAACAACAACATTTATGAATGAAAAATACAAAAACTATTAAAGTAGACAATTATTAGGTTAAATAGGTACGTAAGCCTTTCTGTTAAATAATCTGGTTCCCTGACATGACAGCTTACTAGGGTTGACAAAGTTTTTGGCTTTGATAATTAATGATAATTTTTACGAGGTATTTTGTAACACGTTGTATAAAGTTAAATAAGTATTAATCTATAAATCAGCTGGAACTGTCCAGCGCTAACGGATAGCAATACCGATTGATAATTTTCTGTTGTTTACGGGTCACCAAGATACAGGCTGTGCCTTTTTTTTATTCTACTAAGGTGGCAAACAAGCATACGGACCACTTGATGGTAAGCAATTCTATAACCGAATCCTATAGACGCTTGTAATACTAGGGGTAGCATTTGCTCGTTGCCGACCCTGTATTGAAAAAGGAATAGTTGGGTTGGCAGTATAAGGGTCAAAGTCCGCGCACTGCCATCACAACGTTTCTTCGTGGAGCACTGGCAACCTTGCTCACCGTAAGAAACACAGCACAGCTCAAAGCAGTGTTATTTCACTACGATTTTCTGCAAGGAGAAGGTACTTCCCCAGTCGGGCAGCTCTACTTTGAGTGGAATTACTCCCACTATGCCCTACCTCTCTTGGTGTAGTTAGTTTGGGGCATTGTTACTTCCAAATTGTCCTCCATCTGCTTAGCTTTTGAGTGTTAATTTCTCTTTGTACTATGTCTATGTGTTTATTAAAAATAGTATTATTATTATTATAAGCTATTTCAAGGTTATCCAACACCTTATATGTAAGTGAACAATCGCTATTGTTGATCTTCTTAACATTTCTGTGTGGTGGACACAGGGCTGCGTCACGTGACCACGCTCTCTTGTTTACGTATCAACTCGAGAAACTTCTTACAAACATTCTTTTGTTTGGAGAACTTTTTCCTGTGATCGTGGATCATCTTCAGGCCTACGCAGACCGGGACGGCATGGCATGAGTTTTTTTTTTTTACCAGAGTATATAGAAACATATTGTTATAACATAACATACCATTGAGCTCCCTTAATTATGGTTGAGCTACACCAGGGGTCCAAACTTTGAAGCCTTCGGGCCATAATAATTACTTCAGTATGTTCCAAGGGCCAAAACAGTTTTAATTTTTCTACACTTGTCTACTGTTAAACTGTTTTTTTTTTAAGTCAAACTCAATGTTTTATTTCATTTTTTGTATCACTTGCGCGTTACCGATCCTTTAACAGACCCAAACCCGAAAGAGGAATAGTTGGGTTGGCAGTGTAAGGGTCAAAATCCCCGGCCAAAACAACGTTTCCTCTTGGAGCACTGTCAACCTTGCTCACCGCTTTACAGGGTCCTGACCCTTATACTGCTAACCCAACTATTGCTCTTTTGTTTTACAGGGTCGGCAACGCGCAAGTGATACCCCTGGTGTTACAAGCGTCTATAGGCTACGGTAACCGCTTACCATCAGGTGGGCCGTCGCCAAATGCTAGTTTGCCACCTGAGTTAAAAAAATATGTTTTTAGGTACTCTTTCGTTTCCCGCAAATTAAAATCAAAAGTGACTTCACTTATCGCTCTCATCATGATTACATTGTCATAATCAGTAGCTGGTATTGGCGTTCTGTTGGTATCAGTTTCCGGAACGCCCCCTCGGTGTCACGGTGTTTCATAATACATAACTTGTTTAGTTTCCTCATTCATTTTATGGTGACGTTGATAACTTTGATTTGCTAACTATGAAGTCGCTATAATTATGTTGTACTAACTATTAAAAAAAAACAGTGATAGGTATATGACCTTTGGATTGCCAAGTCTCGAATTGGAATCTCTGTCTTTTCGAAATCATGTGCGTATTAATAATTAATTATCACTCGCTTAAACGGTGAAGGAAAACATCGTGAGGAAACGTACATGCTTTAGAGATTTTTTTGACGGCGTGTAAAGTCTGCCAACCCGCGCTAGGCCAGCGTGGTGGACTATAGCCTAATCCCTCTCGTTCTGAGGAGACTCGTACCCAGCAGTGGGACTTTATATGGGTTGATGATGATGACCATTGGACTGCCAAGTCAAAGATCTCGAATTGGTATCACTGACTTTTCAAAATTATAATTATAACTCGCTTAAACGGTGAAGGTAAACATCGTGAGGTAACCTGCATGCCTTAGAGATTTTCTCGACGGTGTGTGAAGTCTGCTAACCCGCACTAGGCCAGCGTGGTGGACTATAGCCTAATCCCTCTCATTCTGAGGAGACCCGTGCCCAGCAGTGCGACAGTATACGGGGTAATGACTACCTGTGCCAGCCTTGCAAATCTTCAGATGGCGAAGGACTACGGTTGACAACACTGCCGTTAGCGACTTAGCAAACTTGCAAAGAGTCCTTTTTAGAATCCTCTTAGAGCTTCAGGCCCTTCCGTGCTTCGGAGAGCACGTAAAGCCGTCGGTACTGGTTGTTATAGGAACACACGTTAGTTAGAAACCCAACAAGCCTGACAGCCAGTTTATTCTTAGTATTGCTCAGAAACGGTGAAGGAAAACATCGTGAGGAAACCTGCATACCTTAGAGATTTTTCTCGACGGTTTGTGAAGTCTGCCAACCCGCACTAGGCCAGCGTGGTGGACTGTAGCCTAATCCCTCTCAATATGAGAGGAGACCCGTGCCCAGCAGTGGGACAGTATATGGGTTGATGATGATGATGATGATGATGATTGCTCAGAAATTGGATGGAGGTCTTATGACAGACTCTTCGAATATTCAGCCCCATCTGGTTAGCGACCACAACATACTTGAGAAAAAGTCTAGAATGATAATGATGGATGATTTATTTTAATTAAGCAACGATCACTCAAAGGTTTGTTGCTAGAAAACTCCAATGCTCGCCTTTGTACATTGTTTGTTTTGCTATATTTTGTTAAAATATATTTTATATGTGTATGTATTACTGTAAAAGCTCGGAACTGCAGTAAAACCTAAGATCTACCAATTCCTAATGGTAAATGTCCGAAAAGGTTTGCGATTCGAACTATTACCACCATTCCGTTGGTAATCTTAGGATTTACATTAATGCACGGTAAATGTTGAAGAACAAAACATGTCATAACGTGCTCAGCGCATTGACTTGTAGCTTGCCGCCCAAAACATTCAGATTTGGTTCTGGCGTTGTGTGGTCACAGTTCTAACCTAACCGATATCTGTATTTTGCTGCTCAACCAATAATTTTGTCGCTCAATCAGTATTTTTGATACGCGGTTTATTATTTTTATTATTAATATAATAATTTATATTCAAACCATCATCAAATTTATATTCAAACCAACATCTACCAGCTGACAGTGGTAAAACCTAGCATATACTGAATTCGAATGGTAAAAGCTCGAAAAAATCGTCGTATTTTCAGAAATACTTACATTTACCAACTCATGTCGGTAAATCCTAAGACTTACACTTAAATCTTAAGATTTACCGTAGTTCGAGCTTTTACAGTAACATAATTATGTACTATAAAGAATGGATGACTAAGAACTTTTCAAGCAGAATCCTATTACTTAACTGTCATATCATATTATCAGCTATAGGACGTCCACTGCTGAAGAAATGCTTTTCCATCAATTTTTACAAAAACTGGTCATATAACCTGCCTTTTTTTTATTGATGGGTTTGCGTTTGACCTCAGTGTCACCTGATGGTAAGCGACGACGAGGTCGAAGATGGAACACGCTTACTTAGAATATGCCTGTTCACTCTTATTTAAAGACACCAAGGTTATATAATTATATGAGTCCGGGAATACAGACGCAGGGAGAGCATTCCACTCCTTTGCGACGGCTTTGCGGCCTCCTGCATCCATCGACTCCCAGCGACCTTCACCACGTCTATCCATCTTTGGAATCATCATTGGAAGCCGTCCAATGAGACGACCGACGCTGTTTTTTGGCCTCCACACGAGAACCAACTGTATCTTTTCCTAATTATAATTTTGCACATAGTCATATCGACGTTTCTGTTCCATTTTGTAGTACTCAAACAACATAGTTCACGCGTACAACAACGGATAATTAGGAAACACTTAACAATAAGCTGCTGAGAGCGATGCCATTGTTCGCATCGGCGCCATTTTGTTAAACCGAAATTTTGTAGCGAAACGGTGTGCGGACGGCGAGAAAGAAAGTGAGTTTTGTAATGAATGAAAAAATGAGAATAGAATGGTCTGTCATCGAAAGTGTGGAGAGATTCCGTAGATCCAATCCTAATAACAATTTTACGGTTCATCAGCCCAAGACCTATATTTTTAAAAGGGAGTAACCTGAAAGAGCAACGGATGAAAAATGGTCACAAGTAGTAACGAGCTGGTATCCAATACATAAAAAAAGAAGGAAGGGAAGACCACTTAAAAGATGGAGTGACGATATCGTTGAAATAGCCGGCAACTTATGGCCCAGATGGGCAAAAGATAGAGCCATCTGGAACTGTTTGGAGAAGGCTTTCACCGCAAAAAAACTAACATTACTAACAAATCAATAAATAAGTACACAACACAAAGCAGTGCTTAGTCTAAAATTTGCCTGAGAACCAATACCGGCCGGTTAAGACAGCGTCCACTCCTAGATACCCCATCTGCTAGGACAAACTATAGAGCCAATACTTTTATCTCGCGGGCGTGTAATTCTTTTAATCAACTTCCGTTTCAGATTGACCTGTTTTGTTCAAGCACTTCAATTAAAAAACTTCTAGCCAATAATTTCTTTATTATTTAAGTTCTTACGATAATTACCATTATCTTTAGCATGTAAGTCTCATTCGAAATTATCTATTAATACCTAGTAGCTCTCATGTTTACCTACTTAATTAATTTATTGGTGAAGATTTGTTATTGGCACAGGACTATTTGTATTTTTTGGAACGAAGTTCCTTATCGCGCGTTGTGAAAGGGGGCTAGACGGAAAAAATTCTTACGAAAAAGTTGTCACGACACTTTTTGCTTGTCAACAATATTTGAATTTCGAATTATTGAGTGAATGACAATATTTGAATTTCGCGCGTTGTGAATTGTTGAGTGTATACAGGTTTTTTTATTTTTAATTATTAAATTTTAATGAAAGGAACTTCGTTCCATCCGGGTGTCCCTTGACACCTCTCAAGTTTTTTTAATTACTTTTATTATTTGTCTGTAAATCTTCCTTACAATAAATAAATTATGATTTTTTTAATGTAAGGGATAAAATAAAGCTAATAAATAAATAAACCTGAGAGATATCGAGTCCAGGTTAGTACAGATAGCGAGAGTAGGTGGTGGCTTGCCGCCTCCCAATCTTTGCCACCTGGAACTTCCCCCTTTTTTTTGCCCTCACGAAACAAGTAACAACGTCAAATCTATGCTGAGTGGTCCTTTTGCCACGATTATTCAGTACCTACATAGTTGGATACTTAAATTCATAGTTGCGCGTAAATTGATGTATTTATAACGTTTTATTTGTGCTAATAAATACATTTCCATTCTTACTTTCTATCGGATTATAATATATTAGCTATAGAATAAAATCAAAATAGTTTTGTTTTCATATAAACCATTTAAAGGCACTTATGAAATCTCGAGTCTAGGTACACGGTTCCAAATTAGTCGTTTCCTATCGAGAAGAACCGACAAGAAACTTTATGGAATTAAATATAATGCCTTCTTCCTCTCTCCTACGTTGCCCGACAGGGTCTGTGAACAGTATAACAACATTGTGGAGTCATCATCAACCCATATACTGTCCCACTGCTGGGCACGAGTCTCCTCTCATATTGAGAGGGATTAGACTATAGTCCACCACGCTGGCCTAGTCCGGGTTGGCAGACTTCACAAACCGTCGAGAAAAATCTCTAAGGTATTACAGGTTTCCTTAAGATGTTACAGATAGTTGTTTTGGGGCTAGGTGTATGCCTCTGAGATTTGTGTTTGTCAACGCAACCACGATATAGGAGAAAATCTTAGTAGCCAGTAAAATTCTTAGTACTTAAAAAGAACATCCTAGTCCCTCGGTAGCATAATGATGGTAATCGCAAACCTTTTGGCGCATGCGACGCTATAGCAACGCGAATGTATGTCAGCGGCTCGGCGTGCGCGCAAGTGTTACAAGGTTGCCGTCGCCTACAGCCTACCGTGGCGTTTGAGCACTGTTCTTACAGCCTCTTGTATTGTTCATCAGGTAGCCATTAATCAACCGTTTGTTGAAGAAATGGGTGGGTGAGAAGCCTATTGCAAAAATAAATTGCATCAGGATTTCTCGTGTATTTTTAGTGTTTAATCTTTCTGGCCACAGGATAAGGAGGGAGTATTAGTAATATGGAGTAACATACATATTATATCACGTCTGTAATGACCCCGAAGGGTTAAGCAAGGTGTATAATTGTTTAGGTCCCATGTAATAGAGCCAATGCTTGACCTGGATTTTGCACCTTAAGCGTAGGATTTGCGGTTTACAGCCTCTGGACTCAAGCAGTTTCTAAATAGCAGGAGAGGTAGCTTGAAAGTAGCGCCAGGGACTGAAAAATTGTGTAGTAACCGTTTGTCATGGTATAGACTAGGTAGAGGCTAGCATTTTTTATATACCACTAAGTTGGCAAACAAGCATACGGCCTACCTGATGGTAAACGGTTACCGTAGCCTATAGGAAACAAAATCAGGACATCACTTGCGCGTGGCCGACCCTGTGTAACGAAAGACGAGTTGGTAGTAGTTGGTTTGACAGTGTAAGGGTCAAAGTCCCCCACTGCTGACACGTTTCCTCGCGGAGCATGTTACCAGAAAGCTTTTAAACATAACAAAAAAGGGAACTGACGAAAACGAAAACTGAAAAGCGAAAAATAACAACCATATTTAGTCTTAATCCTTAATTTTGAGTTGGCGCCAAACAAACAATCAACGAAAATCGTACTTTAAAGTTATTCGTGCGCTGCGTTTCCGAAAAAAAAAAACAAAATGGCGTCGGTCGATATGCCAGTTTCCATACAGAAGAATTCGAACCCTTATAAACAGGCCTTTAAATGATTAAAAAGCTAGTAATTTTCATGCCGGTACAGAATTTCCGATAAGTATTCATCAGTTAGTAATGCACGCTGCAAGTAGGTCGCAGTTTCTCAATTCTTTATGCGGCAGTGACCCGATCTTGACCTCGTTATGAGGACAATACCAGACACGGTCTCTTGTGCAGCACGCTATGAGGCTCCAGAGAGTGTCATCATGATCCTCTGAGCGTCTGAGCGTTGGCTTCCAGGCTAACCAACTAGTAACAGTAACCAGTCTACACTCTGCGCTGTAGCATGGTGTGGGTGACAGTTTCATTGACACTTCGTTTCACTCTTGAAAGTTGCCGCGATTTACAAATTATGACTTAGTATTTCAGCTGTCCCACATTCGTAATATATTAAATCATTGATAACTGTAGTAAGTTAAACTTATTACATACAATACGTCATATAAGCAACTGTTACCCGCACCATGTTACAGCGCAAAGAGTGTAATTAGTTTTATTTAAGAGAGGTAGAGCATAGTGGGAGTGATTCCACTCAAATTGGAGCTGCTCGACTGGGGAAATACAGAAAATCGAAGTGAAATAACACTGCTTTGAGCTGTGTTGTGTTCCTTACGGTGAGCAAGGTTGCCAGTGCTCCGCGAGGAAACGTTGTGTTGGCAGTGGGGAGACTGACCCTTATACTGCTAACTCAACTATTCCTCTTTCGTTTTAGGTCGGCAGCGCGCAAGTGATACCCCTGGTGTTACAAACGTCTATAGGTTACGGTAACCGCTTACCATCATGTGAGCATACGGCTCACTTGTTACAAAAAAGTGTGACTGCTATGCTCGAGATCCTGGGTTTGTTTCTCTTAACTAGACTAACTTACTTTTGCATATAGTAGGGATAAAAATACTCGAATTGAGAATCTTTTGATGTCGGTTATAAAAAACGCGATATCGCTATTTCTTTACAGATGTGATAAAGTAGATATTATCGCACTACAATATCTTCATTATCGGAAAAACCTGCCTAGTTGTGTTGTAAATCATGCTAGATCACGCGATAAAAGAGATCCAATTTAATTTTATTCATTGTCACATCTTTCAGTACTCTTGCCATGGTCATTTATAAAAAAATATATAAATTACAAGCTGAAAGCGACAACGGCTGCACGGCAACACTGTAATTGTCCGGTAAAATAATAAACTGTGCTATAATTACCACGTTTCTTTGTTAATATTAAAACAAAGAAAACATATTTTATGGTTCAAGAAAATCAGGAATTCCTCATTTGAATTTCATATGACCTTGTAGTTAATGACGTTTCGCTTTAATACGAATCCAGTATTAAACAAAATTATATCTCAGGAAACGCCATTTTGATTTCCCGCCGCAACAACTACTTTTTCCAGCGCAAGGCAACACCACATACAGCCAGTTACCGTGACGTAATCACGTAATATTCAAGCCACGCGACGGCGCGCGCACGTGTGGGGCTTGCACGTGTGTGTAGTGTTTGTAAACTGACACGCACACCACTCCACTTTTACGTATGTAACACACCCACATACGTATAAAATGTCTATAGTTGTGCTAAGTTTGTTGTTGACTGGTGTAAATTTAGTTTCGCACAAACTTTGGTTGTTGCTTAGCGCAGTTCGTCTGTATATGACGTCACATTTGCACGATGCATTTATCTCAGTACTTTCTTTGTTGTTACGTGAAAGAAACGGTGACATTGAAATGTTCTTGTGTGTGGTTATATGTATATGCTGAATTGTTAGGCAGAGGTGTACTAAAATCATCATACTCTTATCTTTTCCTTCCATACATCTCTTTTAGCTGTCATCTGATCATTCGCTTCCTTTGAAGCCAATCATAGGTTAGGCTGGAAGACTACGGCAATCCAATGCAAAACTATACCCCACTGCCCTGGAGGCTAGTCGCAATAGTTTTTTTAGGTGCGTGAGCCCACTAGTCGACGCTTTGTGGCCCCCTAATTTCTTTCCTACCCCAAAGGAGAATCTCCCACCTGGGCACACTCTATGGCAGATTTGGAAAAGTCTTAACAGGCTCCGAACCCAGGTTGGTCGTAGTAAAGATAATCTGTTATTTTTTTATTCTACTAAGGTGGCAAACAAGCATACGTCCCACCTGATGGTAAGCAGTTACCGTAGCCTATAGACGCTTGCAACACCAGGAGCATCACTTGCGCGTTGCCGTCCCTGTATTGAAAGAGGAATAGTTGGGTTGGCAGTATAAGGATCAAAGTCTCCCCACTGCCACCACAAGTTTCCTTTTGGAGCACTGGCAACATCACACATCGAACATCGACGTAAAATAACAAGCTCAAAGCAGTGTTATTTTACTTCGATTTTCTGCAAGGCGGAGGTACTTTTCCAGTCGGGCAGCTTGGCCAATTTGAGTGGAATTATTCCCACTATGCCCTACCTCTCTTAAACTAAAGCTAGCACTAGACTAACGAGCAGTATTGTATTTCATTAAGTACGGAGGCCAGCACATCAAGCTACCACAATCTGTTAAATTTCTTTGATAGATTTTAAACATTAATACAAGGTTCATTTTCAATTGGGAAAATATCACTGTTATGGATAGCTTGACCTGCGTCTGTACGTCCAGTCTGCTCGAGCCTATCGTATCTTACTTCGGCAGTTGCGCGAGCGCATTCAAGGCGTTTGCTTAGATTTAGAATGAACTTGAAATAAATGGCTGTTAGGCGAGAGCGTGAAACGGAGTACAACAAGTAGCTCAAGAGCAGCTCCGCGAAGGTCCACGCTTGAAGGTTGCAGTTTCGCAACTACCTACCATCGATGCAAAAACGTTGATTATTATAAAGCATATCTCTAAGGTATGCAGGTTTCCATGCGTGTAAAGTCAGCCAACCCCAAGACGAAAACACACTGGTAATCAGTGCGTTGAACACGATTTGCGATAAATTTGGAGGCTTGCAACACCAGGAGTATCACTTGCGTGTTGCCGACCCTGAAAAACAAAAGAGGAATAGTTGGGTTGGCAGTATAAGGGTCAAAGTCCACCCACTGTCAACACAACGTTTCCTCGTGGAGCACTGAACATTATATTATACCATCTTTCTTCTTTCTCCGAACCTATTCCCAAATATTTTGTGGTTGGCTTCCAGTCTAACCAGATGCGGCTGAATATCAGTATTTTACACGAAGCGAGTGCCATCAGACCTGCGCAACCCAATTTGTGAGTAGTACCAATACCCTGAGGATAGATTGGTTGTCAGGATTTTTGGGCTTCTAGAGGGGTGTGACATAATTGTCGCACCCGTAATGTTCGAAATTGTGGGTACCTGTATATACAACTACCCACACATTCGAATATTACATACGTGACAGTTACATATTGTTGCTACTTAGTGATGCAAGTACATGTGTTTTTAATTACATAGTACATGATCGTAGCTTGTTTACGAACGAGAAACTACTCGTTTCACTCCAATTGGACGCTTATGTGCAATTTGATGTAGTCAATACATTGTGGATGTTGTTCGCGAAGGAGCATCCATTTGTAAGGTTACTAGGCTATCAAAGCTCGGTAGGTCAGCGAGTGTGGTATATAACCTTTGGACTGCCAAGTCAAAGTTTGAATCCAAGTCCACACCTTCGAAATCATGTGTGTATTAATAAACTAATTATCACTCGCTTAAACGGTGAAGGAAAACATCGTGAGGCCAGTTGGGGCAGGTTCAGGTGTAGATTTATTGCAGTCGTACCTACTTACTGCATTAAAAATGCAAAGGTTGTCACCAAAATCTGCCCAAATGATGTACTGAGGGTACACATATTGGAAAAAATACCCTGTGTTACTATTACGCTGGTTAAAACTCTAGTCATACTTTTTTATGCCTACTAGGGAATGAGAAAAAATAACTTTAAATTTGAAAAAAATAACGCACGCCATTTTAACACACTAGTACCAGTTTCATAGTGATTTTATAGTAAAAATTGACAACTTGATAGCTATCTGCTGTCAATGTCAGTTCTGGAATGTCAAACGCACGCCATTTTGGCACACAACTATAACAGTTTCATAATTCATAGCAAAAATTGTCAACTTGACAGCTGTCATGTACCTCAGGTACAAATTTGGGCTGAGTTCTATGGACGTGATGACCTGACGGCCTGTCTAGAGCCTAAAATTAGAATATGGCGACATTATGACAACAAAAGAGCTCGTATCTCGTAGACCACATATAGCAACATTTTATCTAACAGATATGAGCGTCTGTCGTTGTGTACTGTCGGTTTCCTATCGCGTGCGCACGATAAGCCTGAAGTACAATCGAAAATCTTTGCGGTTGACCAATTTTTACCCTTATTACTAAGAGGATAGGGTCGAGAAGTGGTCAACGTCATCGTTGTCTACTGGACATCCCAGGACTGTTACTTATCGCTCCTTACGCTGTTGACACATCTATTTCTCATACCTCATGATTAAAGCAGAATCTACAATGTTTTGTAAACATATAAAATACTATTACGCTTGTTTTCCCCGAAGGGGTAGGTAGGTAGAGGTGTACTAATGTACACCCAGAGTTCGCCGGTATGTTTTCCCATGTAATAGGGGGCGAGCATATTGCCATTAACCGGGCACAAATCCAGACTCCGAGCTGCTTCTGAGAATTTCATAGAAAAACGCACACTTTGCTCGACCTTGGGGATCGAACGCAGGACCTCTAGCGTAGCAGTCGCGCTTAGGACCACTAGACTAATGAAAATATTTTATTTCAATTACATAGCTTTGCCGACCCTGTAAAACGAAAGAGGAATACTTGGCGTATAAGGGTCAAAGTCTCCCCACTGCCAACAACGTTTCCTCGCGGAGCACTGGCAACCTTGCTCACCGTTAGGAACACAACTCAACAACTCAACGCAATGTTATTTCACTTTGATTTTCGCCACGGCGGAAGTACTTCCCGTTTCAGTCTGGCAGCTACAATTTAAATGAAATTACTCCCACTATGCCCCACCTCTCTTAAAATTGTTATTAATTCGTAAACTTTCCTAAAAATAAATGAATCATTCGCTGAAACAATAATCGCTGATTATCACTCGTTTACGGTGAAGGAAAACATCGTGAGGAAACCTGCATGCCTTAGAGATTTTCTCGGCGGTGTGTGAAGTCTGCGAACCCGCACTAGGCCAGCGTGGTGGACTATAGCTTAATCCTTCTCATACTGTGAGAGGAGACCCGTGCCCATCCGTGGGACAGTATATCGGTTGATTATGATGATGATTTGCTGAAAATAACTGTAGCATAATATGGCATGTTAATTTTTTCAGCTTATCTCTAAAATGTATACTCAGTAATTCTACCGTTAACTTTCGCCTCGACTCTGCCTAGTAGGCATAGCTTTCGACAATGGCACACAACTTTCTCATTTGTTATCTGGATGAAATCAAGACACATGCGAAGCATTGTGAATGGCCGAGCAACTTAACTTACTTCTCTTAACTTTTAAGAGAGGTAGGGCAAAGTGGGAGTAATTCCACTCAAATTGGAGCTGCCCGACTGGGGAAGTATCTCCGCCTTGCAGAAAATCAAAGTGAAATAAAACGGCTTTGAGCTGTGCTGTGTTTCTTACGGTGAGCAAGGTTGCCAGTGCTCCGCGAGGAAACGTTGTGTTGGCAGTGCCAAACCAACTAAGTATTCCTATTTCAATACAGGGTCGGCAACGCGCAAGTGATACTCCTGGTGTTGCAAGAGTCTATAGGCTACGGTAACCACTTACCATCAGATGGGCCGTATGCTTGTTTGCCACCTTAGTAGAATAATAAAAAAACTAATTCAATCTTATTATAAGGTGCATCCACACCGCAGTTACTGTTTGTGGAGTACTATCTACATATATTGGCTGTGATAACCCGTGCTTACTTGGGACTGGTCTACTCAAAGCCGCTATGGCTCTTTCTTCAAAAGGCCATTTCAGACTTTGCCCTACATTGTAAGACACATATTTGTCATAATACATTGTCTGGACTTTAAAAGAGACTATGATTCTCTGAGTTTGTTTCGGCGTTTCTTCTCAGAGGTCGTCAGCTAGGAAATGCCGGAGCCATCTAGCTTAAAAAAATATGTAAAATATTGACTTGTAAAAGTGTCTTTAAAAGATCTATTTACAGAAATAAATATCATTTAATCATTTACGCCAAGCCTTTGTCGAGTTACTGAGCATGTCTTTAGAAAAATGAAATTAAAAAAAATTAACCACGACTTCAAGCGTGGTAGCTTCGGAACTCTAGACGAGCCTTTTCCCAACTTTTTTGGGGTCGGCTTCCAGTCTAACCAGATGCGGCTGAATATCAGTATTTTACACGCAGCGACTGCCATCAGACCTCCGCAACCCAATTTTTGGGTAATACCTATATCCTGAGGATAGGTCAAGCTTTTTGGGCTTCTGACTACTACTAATCATTGTCATGTAGGTGTTCGCATGATAACCGGGACCGACGGCTTTACGTGCTCTCCGAAGCACGGAAGTGCCTCGGTGTGTTTCGTCGAGTGAGTGAGGATACCGGAGGCCCAAACCCCTTAAAAGGGCGGCAACGCACCTGAAACTCCTCTGGTGTTGCGGGTGTCCATGGGCGGCTGTAATCGCTTACCATCAGGCGATCCGTCTGCTCGTTTGCCCACCCTATCACATAAAAAAAAAAAATGGAAACTCATCCAGAGACTGACGCGGCTAACGCAGCTTAACCCTGTAGATCGGTGGATCAGCGTATTTATTATACACTGCTCCTTCGATTTCCGTTTGAAACAAATATTTGCACAGCCTTCGGGTAGCTGTTCCAGGTATGGGTGGAATAAAATTGAGTTTCTGAACGCACTAGTAGCAAAACTTCCATACAAGGGAAAATTCTTGTAAGATGGCGTTTAAAATTCTTACAACGCTAGATTCGAAAACATTGAAATTTTTTAAATA
>CAXKSV010000017.1:0-19835 GCA_964056405.1 Acronicta alni | reverse complement strand
CACCGGCGGACTGTGGGTGAACATTGGTACACCTCAGCTGATCCCTTACAGATATAATGTAGGTAATATAATGTTTAAGTAATTTATCAAGAAAAAATTGAAAAAAATTTAAATCACTTTTCATCGAATTGTATTCAACCCTCAACAAAATTCCTCTTACAAATATAATCTCCGTACACAAAAGGGTTGAGTCTGAGGTGTCGGTATAATCGGGTGATGCTCCACATTGTATCGCGGCTCCCGGAGAATGCCCCGATCAGTGCGTTCGAGAGATAAATAGTTTCATTATGACCGGCTTTTGGTCTTCCACGACGTTTTCTGCAGTATATGTAAGATTTATAGACGTTGAAATAAGACTACTTTTTACGGATTGAAATAAAACTACTTTTTACGGATTGAAATAAAACTACTTTTTACGGATTGAAATAAAACTACTTTTTACGGATTGAAATAAAACTACTTTTTACGGATTTTATCGCGTTTTATTGATATTATTAATCCCGATGTTTTGGACCCTTTACAGCGTCACTTTCATGGTCATGGGTAGACTCCACAGTCTACCCGTGACCATGGACGCTGTAAATTATAAATTTCAGTTTATAGTATTCGCGTAAATGTCAGAAATCAATATTTATAGACGTTTACATTGGTCATTTTATGTTTTCTAGGATTTATTTGTGGATCTAATTGTAATAACATATTTGACATGACGAACTAATACTAACACTGGTTAGTATTAGTTCATGTCAAATATGTTATGACGAACTAATACTAACACTGGTTAGTATTAGTTCATGTCAAATATGTTATGACGAACTAATACTAACACTGGTTAGTATTAGTTCATGTCAAATATGTTATGACGAACTAATACTAACACTGGTTAGTATTAGTTCATGTCAAATATGTTATGACGAACTAATACTAACACTGGTTAGTATTAGTTCATGTCAAATATGTTATGACGAACTAATACTAACACTGGTTAGTATTAGTTCATGTCAAATATGTTATGACGAACTAATACTAACACTGGTTAGTATTAGTTAGTCATGTCAAATATGTTATGACGAACTAATACTAACACTGGTTAGTATTAGTTCATGTCAAATATGTTATGACGAACTAATACTAACACTGGTTAGTATTAGTTCATGTCAAATATGTTATGACGAACTAATACTAACACTGGTTAGTATTAGTTAGTCATGTCAAATATGTTATTACAATTAGACCATTAAAATAGGATTTGAAAAGTAAAAATTTATTGCACGGTTCCAAATAATGAGCCTTATGGAGAAGAACCGGCAAGAAAATCGTCTCGTTTGAGGTCATCCTGCGCTGTATTTTCCGGTGCGTGATCTCCATTCGAGAATGTTTTTGGCTGCCATCAGTTCTACGATATTCTGTTCAGCTATATTGGGCAAGCTTGGTTCCTATACGGATCTTCTCACTTCGTTTTTTTTAATGTTAAAAATTCGAGGGAAATGGCAACCGAACTAGGTATAATTCGGTTACAGTAGCTACATAATAACTATTTATTAAATATATTTTCTATTTTCTGTAACATAATAATATAGCTTTCTACGTAGCTCGCTTTGTGATCTTAAGCTTTCGTACGAGATCCATAGTGAGTGAATATGATCGTTCACAATCTAATATTTGTGGTCGTCATAATGATGGCACATACCTATTATAAAAAATCAAAGTAACTTTTAATAACGAATCATGTAACAATTTACCATATACCACATCTAAATAAAGGAGAAGCATACCAGACGGAGTCATTATTTTGCCAACAGATGGCAGCACAATCGATTACGGGCCGCGCCGGGAGCGAGCGGCGCAATTTGCGATCCCCTCGCCCGTGAAATCTACTGAAATGAATAAAACTATCTGAGAATCGAACACTCGACTGGTTCGATTCCTAAGTATCGATTTGTTTGCCCATTCGAAATTGTTAGAAAATGTTCAGTTGGTAAAGTGACTTTTGTAGCGTCTATTCAAGAAATGTTATAGTCAACTATCCACTTATTTGATCATTAATTACACTAAGTACAGACGGCCAGCAAGCTATCCAAAACTGTCAAATTTTCCCAATTGAACATAAACCTTATTACGTTTGATTTAAAGATGAAAACCTATCAAAGAAATTTGACAGATTGGGGTAACTTGATGTGCTAGCCTCTGTACAGTACTAAAAATAATCAGGACTGTCTATACTAGACTTGCTGTGGGGCACATGGGTGTAGAGTCCAAGGAGATGTCATTGAAATACTTTCTGTGTTTATATAGTCAACAAAAGCGGCGGCTAAGTAGTAAAATATTAATATTAAAAACTGATTAATTAAATCAGAAGAGTAATCTGTTGACGTTCTGAAAGAGGAATTTTGACCAAAAGGGTTGGTGTTCCGGCGCTTCCGAGGCCGAGTACCGGACACGGCGCGACACACGAAGCCGACTCTTCGTGTGAATTAGTGCTTAGTTTATTGTTTACCTATGTATAGTATTTAATTATTGTATTATTGTTGTATTTTATATTATATGGGCCTTGTATCCTGAATTAAATAAATAATTATTAACACATTTACAATAATTATCATGCTTGTTAAACATAACGTACCATACCATAATGCGTCTATTCCCCGAAGGGTTAGGTAGAGGTGTTATAATATACACCTCTGCCTAACCTTCGGAAATAGACGCGCCCAAAGTCCGTCATTGTACAGAGCCCAGCACATAAGCTACCCCAATCTGTCAAATTTATTTGATAGATTTTCAAAGCAACAAGGTTCATATTCGATTGGGAAAGTTTGACAGTTTTGGATAGCTTGACCTGCTTGCGTCTGTACATAATAAGAGGCAAGCCTATCACCATTAACCGGGCACAAATCCACACTTCAAGCAACTACTGAGATATCATAGAAAAACCAACTCTTATTTTTGAATACTTTATTTATGTATTATAGTATAAACTTAGTAGATATTTAAGTAGCATTTAATATGGATCAACGTTTTTTCAGTATGACTGATTAATGCATCTGCCACGCTGTCTCTGTATCACCCTATGGTTGACTGGTAGAGAATGCTTTTAGCATTACAGAAATAAATATCATCATTTATCATTTATCATTAAGTCCGCCTCTGTACAATTTGTTGTGCATAAAGCATTAAATAAATAAATAAATAAATATTTTACGATTTAACTATAATTAAAACTACGAGTTCTAATTATAGTTAA
The DNA here is from genome assembly GCA_964056405.1 of Acronicta alni. Classification (NCBI taxonomy): domain Eukaryota; kingdom Metazoa; phylum Arthropoda; class Insecta; order Lepidoptera; family Noctuidae; genus Acronicta; species Acronicta alni. Next base: position 16,594 of record CAXKSV010000017.1, on the reverse strand, counting down.
ATCGTCTGTTTTTACAATACATCTAAAAGGACTTTTTGAGACCAGATAGCCTGTGTCATCTTAGGCCTATCCTATCACTTTATTTCATCAATATCAGTACAGCGATTTAGGCGTGAAATACAGACAGAGCAAGTTTAAAAATTATAATATTAGTAGTGATATAAGTAATCATATTTCTATAGATAATCTACAAGAACTTACATCTTCTAAATTTCATTCCAATTAGATGTATAGTGGTATGTCATGGTAAACAGTTTTAAATGATTTACAGTTTCTGAGATTTCATGTGAGTGAGTTAGGTATTTCGCTATAATTTTTTAACCTTTACAAATAATATAATAAGATTAATATTATTTAAAAAAAATTACGTAGGTAATTAAAGCTTCAGTCTACCGATATATATCTGTAATACGTCCGTTACAGGACAGGCATGTATACGATCCAATAAATAATTAAAAATCTGTTACGGACACCTTTCAAAAAGCCACCCACTAATACGGTACCATGTTCCTGCGATCAGTACCCATTAAGGTCGTGGTCCTAGTTCAGGCGGAATGGATTTTTTATGTGCTTAAAATAATCATAACATAATTGTATTCTAGAATACATAGAACATTCAAAAGCATTGCGCATTGCAATCTGGTTTAGGTATTTACTTTTAAAACCTTTTACAATAATAAAACGATTACGATTACGAAGTTATTAATTTACAGTTCACTGGCAGATACGTGAGACACGGCAATCTGCTAATGACCATGGATGCTGTAAAGTATCTGAAACATCGGAATTAATAAATATTATCAATAAACGCGATAAAATCCGTAAATAGTCAGTTTATTTCAATGCCTAACAATCGCGTAAGTGTCAAAAATCAAACTTTAGTAGAATAAGAATAATTATATAATAAATATTTATCCCGCACTAGGAACCAATTTAAAACAAAAAAAATCTTGACAAGTAAATGCGAAATAAAAGTACAATCAAAACAATTCTAGTGATAGGTAATAAAAGGTCCATTATTTCTCGCTGCAACTGGAGCTCGACCTTTAATCCTAATTGGATAGAAGGACCCAGGCGCAGTAGTCTACACACGTATAATTAAAGCGTCAACTACCTATGTAGTCCTAGTACATGATAGCATTGTGCGTTGTCCAAATATTGCGAATGGCCGTTCAGTTTCGTAATGAAATTCAAGCTAATTTGAGTTTGATACCAACCTAAATTTTAAAAAATAAGCTTGCTTTTTTAAAATCACGGATAAAATTGTATGGTGAATATTATTTGAAGTAGGCAAGTTACGTACAAGTTTATGGTATGCTAATAAATAATTTGATAGTGTTTTTCAAACTGAGAAATATAACATTTGCAGGACGTAGTCGCCACATTTTTTAGTAAAAAAGTAAAAAAAATACTTCAAAAGGGGGTGTATTTTCAAGAACTTTGAAAAATACTAGTCTATGATATGGTACTTATTTATATCTTTTGGTATTTTTTTTGCTTCTTGAGAACACTAAAATAAAAGATTTATATTCCATAAGAAATCTCTAAGTGCCAGGCTTTCCGACGATTTTTTATGTTAGTATTGTCACAAGTATCCCTTTGACTTGGCCTGACAGCTTAATGGGCTCTCTAAGAGTCTAGTATAGATCAGTAAAAACACCCTTAGAAATTAGAAAAAAAAAACAATAACTGTTTTATTCCCAAAACAGTAACATAAAAATAACTACATATAAATAAGGACAGACCGAGAGCTGTTCCGTGATTTCCCAATCGAGTACTAGCTAAACTGGATTTTTCCGGATTTTCGACTTACTTTTACGATTCCTATGGTCGTAAAATTTTGCTAGGTTTCCACCAAATCCATTTAAGGTAGGTCAGTAGTAAGATTATATTTCAGTCATTTCAATCTTTGTTGCTGATCTTCAACACTCTAATCAACAAAGACGTTTTTTTTAAAGGTATATCCACACCGCTGTTACTTTTTGTGGAGCAACGTTTCCAAGTGTTAGTGGGCAACATCCGATAACAAAAAGTTATTTGTTGTTAGTATATGTTTCCGTGTCAGGTAAAGTTGCGTCAAAATGTGGTAACTATCTATACTATATTATTATGACCTGCAGTAGTTCGTGAACATATGCTGTGCAACTCGCTGGTTACTATATGTTACTTTATGTTATTGGCGGTGTGGATGCGATCATTCAACAAAGAGTAACAAACAGTCGCAAAAGTTGAAGAATGTTACCTAATGTTATCGTTCTTTTTGTATTCTTTTGGCATTTTCCATGCTAAGATTTTAAAGTTATTTAGCAAAGGTCCTGCCCGCTTTCGAATTTTTCCTTTGCTAAATAACTAATGTTATCGTGTTGTATTCTGTCGTTCCATAAAAAGTAACTGCGGTGTGGATGCACTTTAAGGCTTCGACATTTATGACGACATCAGTAACATGTTCTTGTGCCTAAAGGCAGCAACGTATCTCCAAATTAATTCATCAATAGCAACATCTGAACTAGGCGCGCCTAATCATGTCAGTGTCAACAACAAACTTTAAACTTTAATGGACTTGTGGAGCTGTGCCACCGAGCGATTAAGTGATGAACGGCGCTGATGGGGACACGGAACAACGGAAACTAAATTAAACGGAATGATTGGGAATGCGAGACAGAAGTGCGAGTAACGGAAGAATTTGAGGTTTTCTGTCATTTTGTTCATCGAATTTTTACCATTTGTTTTTTTATTATGTCAATGATGTTGCTTAAGTATTTTTTTTTTGTAATATTTATAGTGAATGCCATGTGATATGTCATTTGTTATGAATATTTGTTTTTTTTTTATATTTGATAGGTGTGACAGAAGTTTCGAAGACAGAAAATAGCGCCATTTCTTTCCCAACACTCCCAAATCATATATCTCATTCTAAAATAAAACGTTGGAGTGCCTTAATCTAAATAGAATAGAATATCAGCACATTGTTTTTTTTTTTAAAGATAGCTCTCACACTAGGGAACAATTCCTGTCAAATAATGTTTGTAAAGTCTCCCTCTTTACAAAACTTGTAATAATATTTAATATTATAATTAACAGACACAAAGTATATCTAGACTAGAATTTGTGGATCACACAAACAGACAGACAGATCAGAAAAATCGTCTTGGGTGAGAATCGAACCCACGATTATTGCAACGATAGTGACGGGGGACCACCTTAACCGCTACGCCAAACGTGCAGTTAAATTCGTTAAACCATCGCCCGTTTAAACCTTCTTATACATGCTCAAAGTTGATGTTAAAACACTAAGTACTGACATCCTTAGCTTGATACATACAAAGGAGCCACTTGAGTCGTGTTTATTTCACTTAACAAAGAGTAAAGCAATACCTCCGCCGTAGTGAAACTGTCCCTAGGGATCTCTTAGCTCGAAGCTATCTTCAGCTGGCATCTGCAATTTCTACCTCAACGTGTAATTAAGAGTAATTTACGTAATTCAATGCTCTGTCCACACTGTCGTATCGATGTTTTCCTGATAGATGTTTTCTTTAATTAAAATCCAGGAGGCTATTCATTGTTGATAGTTTACTCTTCTGATACCAGTTACAATGATAGCCTAAAACACAGTTCCTGCTTAAAGGTATTTTCAGTCGAGCTGACGAAACTACATTTATTAATTATTCATGCATTTGGTACAATTATACTCGTGCTTCGTCCTCGAGATTAGTAACACGTTGAAATATATGTAGTAACACGTTAGTGACACCACTCTTACACTGAATGTTTGGAGATTATGCTTTTTTTTTTTCTTTTACTTGTCACCCCGGCTTCTCGATCTTTCATTAAGTTCAGAGTCTGTAGCCACCAGGTTCCAATAGGACATTTCTGCAGCAGCTTGGGAAGTATATCTGGGTGGGTGGGTGTTACTAATCTCTTCGGACGATGCACTTCGTATAATTATGATAGAACTTCACGTACAGGTAAGTTCATTTAATCATTAATTATACACAGTTGAACATGTGGGCATAATATTAAAACCAGAATGTTTTAATATAAAATTGTTTATTTAGTTACATGTCTCATTTGCAGCTGAATAAATGTTTCTTTCTTTCTTCATACCATGTTAAAAAAGATTAATTTTATCTTATTTAATAAGTTATATGTAAGAATTTATTTTCTGCCCCCAATACTACTACCTACTACATGACGGCCACGACCCCTCTGTCAAGAGCGAATCGGCTGAGTAAAGAAGAAGAACTGTATCACACGGTACCCTAAAACGTAATAACAGCGAATCCTCTCACCCACAAAATTCCTTATACCAAATCCGATCCAACTTTTCAACTAAACCAGAAACTAGCAAATACGGCAATACATTAAAACGGCCCAACCGTTTGTCAAACGAAATTCCCATTGGATTTAATTTGTCACGTATTTACATAATAAATGAACGCCTCCGCCTCGAAGCGGTGTAATCCGGTTTAATCTGGTTTAATCCAGCTTAAACCGCTTTTATACATCATTGAGAGACTTGATTCCCGATCGGGACACAATTTGCATGTTATTCCGTGTTAATACCTTAATAGTGGGTGTGCCAAGTAATTTTGTAATGACGTCATTTGCATAATGTCGCTTGAGGTTGTTGCGTCGGGGAATTCTCGTAGTTAATGAAGTAAAATGTCTTAGGGACTAATTTCAGTCGTAGAAAATTGAAGATAAAACGGTTTGTTAGAATATAACTGTTCAGTGGAGTAAAAAATAGGACTGCAGGTCAGTACTCGTAATAAAAAAAAATATAATATATATAAAATGTAGGTACTCAGTTCCAATAAATTTCGTAGCTAGTAACAAGGGAATCGAACCCCAGGACATCACGGTTTTTACTAGATTATTCAAACATAACATCACAATCTTATTGACTAAGAAATAACAAAATATGTATCAAAACGGAATAATACCTTATCAATCTTTTTGTATATTTTTGGCATTTTCCATGCTAAGATTTTAAAGTTATTTAGAAAAGGAAAAATTGGACCGCGGGCAGGATTCGAACCTGCGTCTTCTGGTTAGGTACACCAGACGCTATGACCACTAAGCCACCGCGACTCCTACCCGTCATGTCGAATTTTTTCATCATAGCGTCTGGTGTACCTAACCAGAAGACGCAGGTTCGAATCCTGCCCGCGGTCCAATTTTTCCTTTTCTAAATAACTATAATACCTTATCATTATTAAACAAAACTGTTTTCTCCTATTTTCGAAATAATACTTAAATTATGTTTTTAATAATGAACTTATACCAAGTCTCTAACTAAAAACTTGAATTCAAGAGAAAAGTCGTAAAAGACCTTACTTTTCTTAGAATTTACACCTAAACTTCATTATACAGTTTTAATCTTCATCCTTAATAGAGTTTTTCAAACTTTCATCCACGCCTTTAAAGTGCGCGGCCTTTGTCAAAAGAAATGGAATTTTCTCTTAATATTAGACGTTATATTTTGCGAAGTGGGAATGAAAAATATTTATTCAGAAATTATATCGAAAGAAAAATTAAAATTGTACTTAAGGATTATTCAAGTTTAGTATAACTTTTCCCATTGGTGTAAACATCGCAAACGTGACTCAATGTTTTGGGTTAAATTCTCAATTTTAAAAAAGATTTTCCTATGTCAAATGGTATTCTACTAAACGTCAAACGCGAAAAAGTTATATTGAAATGCAGTACACACACGAACGAAATTACAAATGTACTTCATTTAGAAGTCTCTTCAAAGGGACCAAAACTATTGAAAAATTAATAAGAAATCCTAATGAAACAGGGAGACATGTAAACAAGAGTGATCTCTATAACAAAATCGTTGATTCGCCATCAAGACCCCATCTCATCTCGCTTACTACCCTCCATTCAATTAAACTTTAACCAAGTTCTCGTAAACAACACAATTAATATCAACACAATGCATTTTAGACTTTATTTTGAATCATAAAAGGGTTATTATGCTATGGTGAGAGAAAATGACGTCAATTATCAAAATGCTATTGTTTTCGTATCGTGCCATCGAAGTTCAAATGAGTTTATTATGATAGAACTACTGTAGTGTCAACATTTGTTTGATGTATTTGAGAGTAATCATAGAAAATTGCGTAGAACTGTGGATGAAAATATAATTAATGTACCTACATGTTACCTTTTATATTTCAATATTATTTACAGAATTAATACAACATACAAACACTCGCGCCTATTTCCCATGAGGGTAGGCAGAAACTAAAGAATGCCACTTGCTCCGACGCTTGCATTATTCTTTCGCTTCGTCCAAATTCAAACATCTTGTTATACACACACGCCGGTTAGTACTACGTATCTGACCTTTTTGAAGAACCTCACCAATAAGGTTGGAGTACATCTTTCTAGTCCCCTCACGGCGGTTCCACTGACATTCGCCGTGTAAAGGTGAAATGATAGTTCAACGACCAGTAATAAATAGCACCCATTTCAAAAAAAGTAAAACATTCCCGCAGAAGCTATGATTAGACGTTCTTCCCAGAAACTATAACATTGTGATCCTAATCATTTCTCATCCCAAATAACTATGATAAGTAAATAAATCAATAGGCACCGACTACATACATTTTTTAACGGACTTTAAAAACAGGAGGTTCCCAGGTTGACCTGTATGTATGTTTGTCCGCGATTATCTTACGTTTGGCTGAACCGATTTTGATGCGGTTTTCAGAAAAGTATTTGTTATGTTCTAGAGAAGGTATACAAAAAATGGATGCCCTGTGACGTCATCCGCGTGGATCCGTTTTTAAACGATGTATTAGTTCAACTCGACTGATTTTTTTACATACAATGCTTGAAGTCGGTTTTCTTTTCTGTTATTGTAATTTTTTTTTCGATATTTACATATTTTATGTCGAGTCTGTGACTTTATATCCAAGAAGTTCGTTTTCATTAAAAAAACATTATCAAAATACCAACATTATTAATACTAACTAGGAACATAACATTTATACAGCCACCAATAAAATGATTGATATTGACGAAACAAGAGAACGTTGGGTATCTAATATCCATTGTAAAATGGTTGCAGACATAGCAACGTTTGATCTTATGTACGCTTGTACTGGGCGGTGGGGCTCTGAATAGGGCGATTTAGGTTGGTATATTTAACTGCCTCGTTAGTTTAGGAGTCTTGAGTGCGACTGTTACGCTGGATCGATAGCCAGCTAGAGGAGTGTTATTGGGTCTTTCTATGAAATCTCAGTAGTACCTCGGAGTTTGGATTTGTGGCCGGATAATGGCAATAGGTTGGTCTACTTTTTATTCATAATAGATAAGTATGAAGACGTAAATAAGTATTTTATATTAATTAAACAGTGCCATAAATCATGACTTACGTTCGCAAACCATGATCTATGCTTTAAAGTAAAACATTACAGAAATAAATTAAGCAATTACCGAGAGATATCTACCTACACAATTCTATCACACGCACCTTAAATATGTTAAATTCAGAATTTGAATATATTATTGGTTGCCAGTGCTCCACGAGGAAACGTTATGTTGGCAGTGGGGGACTTTGACCCTTTTACTGCCAACCCAACTATTGCTCTTTCGTTTTACAGGGTCGGCAACGCGCAAGTGATACCCCTGGTGTTGCAAGTGTCTATAAGCTACGGTAACCGCTTACCCTCAGGTGGGCCGTATGCTTGTTAGCCACTTTAGTGGTATAAAAAAATATTGTCTTTCAAGCCTCCAAGTGCCTCCAGGGTCTAGACTTTACTGGCCAAATGAGACTTGACCTAGAGATACTACTGGTATTGCTGATGTCTTTAGACTTCGATTACAGTTTACAACCAAGCGACCCGTATTCTTTCATCATTTCAATACAATAAAAAAAGGAAATAATAACCACTTGCATTCATCGTGTTATAATCTCCTCTTTTACATTTTTTTTACGACTATTGTGTAGTTTTTTAATCGATATCCGCTGCTGCAGTTGCCATCGCTCACTTAGGAGCTCCACGACAGAATTTATTACTGTCCCTTGTTTTACCTTCGCCTCGTAACGCATCGATCACGTGAACGTAACGCGCAAGTGTCGTCAACTTTCTGCTGAGACGAATTATCGCCATATTTTGGCAAAATGGGCAAGTATGTCTTCTATGTTTGTTTTTATCAGCGTAGATTATTTCTCTTTTTTTTCTATTAAAATTCCATTCCCTTATTGGGAAACAAGACATTGGGAAACATATTATAATTAACGAACACAAAGTACACCGTTAAACAAATAACAATAATAAAATATTGTTGGACACTTTTACACAGCACCATCTAGTCCCAAACTAAGCAGAGCTTGTACCACGGGCACTAGAAAATGGCTATAATAATAAAATTTAATTTAAAATTGACTTGTAAATGTGTCTATAAAAATCTATTTACAAAAATAAATGTTATTATTTTATACTATGTATTTTTTTTAAATTTAATTATGGCACGCCATTATAACACATTCACATTCAGTAAAACATTTTCATTAATATTAAAGTTACAAGTACAACTACAAATAAAACTACTATTGATTTATTTGAATAAATAAATAAGAAACATCCTATTTTTATTGAGGGTTTACGAAATATCTTCATAGATTTTAGTGAAGAATTCGAAAGCTTCACTTATTTTGAGGTTGAATAAAGACTGTTTTCTCGTAGAAATTTGAAATTTTATGTGTAATAACACTAGAGAATAAGCAAATCATGTTAATATACGCGTGAAACCTACATAACCTTACCTTTCCTTTGAGTGGGGTCATAGGAGTTGAAGCTTATTCTCGTTCAAAGACTGACAAGGTTTCATAACGAGGGCTTTGGAACTGAAATATCATATTTCTAAGCTGAGTGTGGCTTCTTTGCGTACAAGGATGATTGGCATGTTTAAACGTCTTGTATTTCCATAGTACGTTAGTATTTTATGAGTATTAATAATATTTTAATTTATTGCGGCCAATGAATGATAAATAAGTAAAGATATAAATTTTTGAGAAAGAAAAATTCGATCTCAGGAAAGGTTCGAACCTGCATCCCCTAGGTTAAGTATACCGGACGCTTTAGCCAACAACGCTATCGAGACCAATACCTCTGATGTCAAATTTCTCTTCCACATTTTATATTATTATGTGACTGTTCTATTTTTTATTCTGTATAATCTTATAGGTGAGGTCAGCTACATCTATCAAAACCTTATTACTATGTTCTTCAACCGACTTACCTACTTTATACACCGTGTTCTTTTTGTCGTCTTACAGCCGAAAGGAAATACTTCTGCTCATCATGATCAACAATTTCTTGTATGGGATCAACAATGACGTGCAAAAAATAAACAGCTACATATCCTACACGTTGTCAAGAGACCTGAACTTTTTTCTAAGAGACAGCTCTCTTTTTTTTTCAAAATTTCAGATTTAGTCCCATATCTAGTAGAAATAATATTGAAATAATGGTTTCCTTTCAGCTGTAAGACGACAAAAAAAACACAGTGTATAATATAAATGATTGAAGACACTTTTGAAAGTCCTACATATTTTTTTTAAGCTAGATGACGCCGGCATTTTCTAAGCGACGACCTCTGAGAAAAAACACCGAAAAGACAGAGAATAATGGTATCTTTTAAAGTCCAGTTTTTCTAGTACTTCTATTCACCGTTCATCTGTTCTATTTGCGAATTAAGTTTATTACCCTCAAAGCCACACTACGTCTCTCTACGTTTTACTAACAAACACTAGAGTCGTATCATAAATTTTACTATCGACCGACACCCCAGAGCCGTAAAGAGCACATTGCACGTTTTGTTTGCTTTTAAATTTACTGCAACTGTAGTAGGGACACAGTGGATAGCTTACAAAACTATTCAGGTTAGGTTAGGAGCTGTACTAGAGATGTTATAGTGATTGAGAGAGAGGGATGGCGCTCTACATAGTATATAGCGACATCGCTTTCTAACAACTTCAAAATGATCGCGTTAGCACTTTGTGGTGCGGCCGCTGTACTACATAGGATAAAAAAATTGGTTTAGATTTCCGATGCAATAGCGATTGTTGATGCGCAGTGCACGGGCTACTGGGTAGCTTATGGCCTTCTAGCTAACGGCTATCGTATATAAAAAAGAGTTATGATGGTGAGATTTTATTTTTTGGCTAATATAAGACAAACAAGCATACGGTCCATCTGATGGTAAACGGCAACCGCAGGCTATTAAAGTCAGCAATAACAGTGGTACAGTCAGCAATAAATGTCGCTGAACATGTTGCTAATTTTTAATAACTGTGTAGGTTGTGCGAAGTCATTGCATAGATGACCATTAAATATTGACCTTACCTTCATAATGAAAACATCTCTTGACAAGTTCTGGAGCTGTCATGTTATCAAAATTTGCCCGTGTTCATCGACTTTCGTTGTTGACTGTACCACTACTACTGTAGTAGTATGCTAGGCTTTAATATCTGAGGGTATGTAAAATATACAACGTGAATAACAACATACAACTTAATCCAGCATTAGTCTAGCTTTAAAAGTATGAAATTTTGCACAGGAGTTCTTTAAAATACGCAAGTGAGCCCAGAGATGGGAATTAGGAATATACCCATGTGATTGGGAAAAGCTGATGGTAAACATTTAGAAAATAGACCAGTGCGGTGAGTCCGTTTCTATGCAGTAACGTAGTACCGGGATGGATCTATTCTAAATCTACCCTACCTGGCAGCACAATATGCCGAGGGGAGCTATTGTGACACAAACTTCTTGCATGACGTCGTCTTTCCTCGTTACAGGGCTTCACATAGCCTGTATCCATGATGTGCCTGCACGCAGGGCACTAAACGAACCCCGCCGTATACAATACGGTTAGCCGATGCTAGACCAGTGCGGGTAAATAGATAGATTTTTGAGTTTTCCTCGCAACTGAGAGCGATTTCGCACTACGTCCGATCCGAATCCGACGAGAATGCGTGAAAATATGGTCCGGAGTAGTCGTAGAACTATTTGTATGATAGTTTACATATTAGATCCGATATCCGTCATCCGTTAAATCTCTCTCTCTCTCTTTCTGTATTTTCACGGATTCGGACAGGACGTAGTGCGAAACAACTCTTATTCTTTATACTAGTAGTTGTAAGCGCAACAATAAAACTAGAGGGTCTGAGTATATTCCTAAGTCGAAATTGTAAAGGTCTTTTAATGGTTTAATAAATTTTAGGAATATTACCTACCTATTAGTCCCTTTTTCCAACAAACTATAATAATTAAAGCTGACATCGTAATTCACACGGTTTTCACTGTTTTTCAATTGTTTTGTGGGCGCTCGGTAATGGCAGCCGCACAGTTTTTTGAATTGTTCCATTGACGGTGTCACCGCGAGCGGGGCGCGCCGGCATGTTTCGGTTGAATAAGGAATGTTGCAAGCGTAAACAAAATCCCTTTTAAATTTTGTACCGATATCTACACCCCTGCATCCATATTTACCCTTTGACGGTACCCGAGCAATGTTAGTTTTTCTATTAAATTCTCATTAGCAGCTTGGAGTTTGAATTTGTTCTTGTTAATAGCAACAGGCTCGCCTCCTATTACATGTTACCCAAACCGGTGTGTGTACATTACTATACCTCTGCAATACCCTTCATGGAATACAGGCATGATGATATGTTTCCACGCAGCAACCCTCTTCGATCCTGCATCTTCAGACGAGCAAATAACAATGTCTGGGTGACAAATGCCCTATGCGCCACCCATTAAGTGCTAACAGGGATTGATGGCCACTGACCGTGGAACCTCTCATAAATTTTACTATGGGTGATATACGTGCCTAATACGCTCTTGGTATATTGGTAGAAAACTCAGTGAAGATGTTTAGGATACTCGAGTTTTATAGTTCATTTAGATTGGCTTATACTTTGTAGACTATGAACAAGAGAAATACTTGATCAAATTAAATGCATAATATCCGTCATCTTATTAACCGACTTCAAAAGAGGAGGTTCTCAATTCGGGTGTATGTTCCTTTTTTTTGTATGTTTTTCTTGTTGTTTTTTTCGTTGTCTCGTTAAAACTCAAAAACGGTCGACCCGATTTCGGTGAAATTTATTGCGTGTATTTGAGAGAGTCCCTTGATGGTTTATATACCTGGTCGGTGGCACTACAATCAGGTTGCAGGACAACGTCTGCCGGGCAAGGTAGTAGTTAAAAATAATTTGTAACGTGCAGATTGCCTTATTGCCTAGTGGTCATAGTTTCAATTTCCAGGTCGAACAAAATATTATTGGGGTTTTACTATGAAATTCTCAGTATCAGCTCGGATTTTGGGATTGAGCCCGGTTACTGGCAATAGTCTCGTCCCCTATTACCTACATGTGACTTAAACATGCCGACGAATCGTAGGTATACATTAGTACGAGTGTATCTGACCTTTCATGTATTACAGACGTTATGTTATGTTTAGGTATGTGCAGTATATAATGTCTCAAAACAGACCGACCAATATGTGGTGTACATTGGTACATTTAGCTTAACACTTTGGGAATAGAGGCATGTTATTACTCTTAAGCTTACGTGTGATGTATGTCTCGAAAGAGTCACCAAAATAAGATAAAGTACCGGAAATAATACTGCAGACCATAAACAATGAGTATTTAATAAATTTAAACGGTCAATCCGAAAAATTAAAGGCAACGACAACAGTATAGAGGATAGGGAACTGAAGCAAAAAGATCACCATTAAAAATTTTAAAAAGGAACAAAGTAAGAGTTGCATGTGTTGCCTTTTGAGAGGCACTAGCTGGGCCGACCGGAAGTTGCGAGCTCTAAAGCCGTGCTCTCTCATATCCGGTGGCTTTCAGCGCCGAAATAATACGCTTAGTATTTTTGATCACATTTTTTATTAAAACGTGCGCTGTGTCCTGAAAGTGCTCTCGGTCTTTCGTTTGTGGGACAGAATTTTATGAAAAAACTGATACTTTTTTTGGCCAGTCATAATAAAAAAAATATTCCTTTTTTTACATAAACTAGTAACTAAATTAATATGTGCATAGAATTTAGAAAATACATTCTAAGATATACCCCATAACTTGGGACCTTAAATGCTAAGGATTTAATTTTAAAATAATGTTGATTTTTAATTATTTTTATCTGAAACACCCTCAACTAATCGAAAACGCTTAAGCCATTAATGCGGGGTTTACACAGATGACTAAAGCCGCTCGATTTTTGCCGCGCGGCGTAAATCGCCCGTCTAAATGGCAATTCGGCTAGGTCGCAAGTGACTAAAGCCGCTGAGGCAATTTGTGAAGCGACTAGCCGCACGTCAAAAATCGACCCGTGTAAACCCCTCATAAGTGTTAAGACAGTGTACAATTTTGTTGCAAAAAAAAAACGAGAAAATTTAAGAGGTTGGTACAGACAAAGTGTAAGCATTGACTTAAATGACATTTTATTTTAAAAAATAATCCTCTCTACAATTCTCGACTAGATGCTAGCGTAAATTATCCTCCTAGCAGACTTAATTAAAAATGTCGGAGTAACAAAGTAAACAATAATTTAATCGGATATCTTTGTTCGTTTCGAGTCGAGTCTTCTATATAAGTAAACAAACGAAGGAACTTCAGAAGTTTCAAATTATTATCACGTAACGATGTCGAGTCTAGCTAAGCTATTGGTAGTGAGATTGATAGCTTGAGGTGCAAAGGAAATAAGCCTTAAATACCCAAAGTTGTAACTACAAAAAATAAATATAGAAGCTGCTCATAGAAGAACAGTTTAGTTAGCTTTTATAGATACAAATTATGAGCGTATTAATAGTAAATTTCCAGAAAACTGCTCATAAAGACAAAATTCCGATAATTATCTTCGATAACATAACAGTAAACTGCAATATCTCTTGAAGCATAAACTTGAACGACTACAGGCTTTCCGGACATAATCTCTACCAGTAGAAATTCGACGTGGTCGTAACAAAAAGGAAGATAAAGTGTGCCATAACAGTTTTACAGTTTGTCCCAACAAAAGCAGTGATAACAGTAGGTCACCGTTGGTCAACGGCACCGCTGCTAAAATGGATGACTTGGCTGAAACACAAAAACTAAAACTGACCCAGGAATACAACCTTACTCCAACATCCTGAACAATGAATTAACCGCCTAATGGTTTGACAGATAAAGTTGAGTATTCCTTGTTGAGAGGTGAGATTTGTAATCTTTCTCATCAAAATACACAGACAACATTAAGGACACATGTTGCAAAGGTGAGAATGTTGAGATTGTTCTCGAGATAAGTGCGAAGATTGGGTATGGCTCTCAAGTGCTCGCTGGACTGTAATGAAGGACTATAAATCGTAGATAGTGATGCGACTCTGTTTAACTCGAGTATTGGCTCGAGAGTGGACATAAGGGCACTGGAGTCGAGTGCTCGGATTCCGTTCGGAAATTGTTCAAAAATAAAAACTACAATAAATAATTGCAAAAACTATATAAATGTTATTTAGATTAAGAATACGTTCCACTATACTTCAACAAAGTTGTTATAATAAAAAATCTGTATTCATTTATAATAAATAACCGTTACTAGCAGTACGCTGAATTAAAATTATATCCCGAAAAAATAATTTTAACCTTACTGTATAAAAATGTATCTGCAGCTTTTGCAAATGTATTTTCGTTATTCCAGATTTTTTCCTGTGACTAGATGATGAGAGTTGACGATTGGGTTCTGTATATAGGACATGCCTATTTCCAGCATTGGCTAAATGTAGACTGATGATGATGATAATACCATAAAATGTTTAGTCATTACTATTCTAGGATCCGCTCCTACTGCAGAGATTATCTGGTATGGATCTCCGTATCTCCAAATATTCTGCCCGTAAGCAATAAAGTGCTAACATTAATTTATTATCCTACACAATTTAAAAAAAAAACTTGAACCCACTAATTATTTGTTGCTTTTAGAGGGCTTTCTCTGCAAACTGCTTTATGTGTTTGCGTCAGTCATTTTTTATTTATTTTTTATTTTATTTATTAGGCTCATCAACGATTGTTTACACTCATACAGAACAACAAGAATACATAACACAATTTAAATAAGTTTAGTGTAACAATCAATTAAAGATAAGCACTGCATGCATAACATGCACATTTTTAATTGAAAATACACTAAAAACGTGTTTAACGTGACACATATCAAACACGAACTGTTGGTGTCGATTCTGTCATCTCTGCCTAAACCTTCGGGGAATATAAATAATACACGTGATGATGTGTTAAACTCCGAGTTGCTACTGAGAATTTTATAGAAAAACCCTAAACACTGCTTGACCTGGAAATTGAACTACTAGCTTTTTCCCGCCACTTCGTCCGCGTGGAAAAGTTACTTTTAATTATCGTTGTAATTTTGCTACTTAACTTAAAATCGTTATAAATTATAGCCTATATGATATTCTTATGTATAAATAATAATACTGTGAAGTTTCATCAAAACGCGTTCAGTAGTTTTAGAGTAAAAGAGTAACAAACATCCATCTATCTATTGTCACAAACTTTCACATTTATATTAGTAGGAATAGGAATTAGTAGGATAGTAGGATATGATAGTAGGATAGGATAGTAGGATAGGATAGGAAGTAGTAAGTATCATTTAATTATATTGACCACTAGACGCAGAAACACCTAAAGATAAATATCATATGACGACCTCTGTGGTCTAGCGGTTCGAGTGCCGGACTGCTGATCATGGGTCGTGGGTACGATTCCCACAGGACACAAATATTTGTGTGGTTAAAACATGAGTATTTGTGTTTGTCTGGGTGTTTCTTATGTATTATAAGTATGTATTTACAAAAAAAAAGTATATAAGTATTATATCCATTGTCTAGTACCCATAATAAAAGCTATGCTTAGTTTGGGACTAGATGGTGTTGTGTAAAATGTCCCAAAAATATTATTAAAAAAATATATATATATATATTATTTATTTATCCTCAGTCAGACTCATAAGCCATCAATATTTCTCTCAGTAAAGCGAACCAACCACAAATTATTTTCAATACCCACACAATTTCTATAGCTGAATGTCTCATAAAAGCATATTGTTTGTGTCCATATAAACGCCATTTTACGACGACAGCGGTAGTGTGGTGGGAAGAGAGAATTACTTCATTTTGTTCACTTTTACGGCAGCTTTAGTGATCTTAAAAATAGTTTCTGGCTTTACGGAGTGTGCAGGCTTGGACCCCAATCAACTATGTATAGTGTGGATTTTACAGTATGGTGTAATGACCAATGTTTGCGCTGTATATTAATTACTAATGAATCCTCATCCTCCGAATCTTTTCTTAAATATGTAAGGGACGGCTTCCAGTCTAACCAGATGCGGCTGAATATCAGTATTTTACACGAAGCGCCTGCCATCAGACCTACGTAACGCAATTTCTGTTTAAGACTTTGTAACTAACAAATATTTTGTCATGTAGTATTTGAATAATGATTAGATATGATTATACTATTATGTCCTGTATTTATTTATGCTATAGATACATATTTCCAATGCGATCATTACTAATATTG
>CAXKSV010000016.1:0-16451 GCA_964056405.1 Acronicta alni | reverse complement strand
TAATTCGATTCGACTCGACTGTTCGAGTAGAGATACTTAAACTTACTTAATACTACACTACACTGGCTTAGTTGAGCGGGCTGACGACCTCCGGCTTACGTTTCTTTCATACTGATTAAATTAAAATGTTGCGGCATACCTTTATATGTAGATATTAACTGCATTTGTATTTACACTGGTGCGTTCGCATTGTAAGGAGTAAATACATAATTTAAAGCTTATGCCACGTGATGACGTGAGCGATCAAGAAAAATAAAGATCGCACTTATTAAAATATTGGCGCGAGTAATGTACACTAATGAAATCTACGGTAGATGAAAGGGACTATATTATGTATTTAATTATACCTAGACAGGATAAGATAAGATTTTTTATTACACTAATTATTACAGTTCTTTAAAAACATATTTTTACAAAATTTATATCATTGCCTTAGTGGCTAGGCTAGATCTACATTTATGTTTTTAAATGCTAACTGTAAACATTTAATTTTTTTTAATTTATTTGAGCCTTGGCACAAAGCCATCAGCCTAAATGTAAACCTTTAGTAGAAAATAGTGACGTTCCGATACCACCAAAGTATCGATACCTACTCAAATCATTAGTACTCACATCGCCTTGCGATACTACGCTTAAGAGTACCTCGAAAGTATCGATACCTACTCATATCGATTACTTTTCTAAAGAAAATAGGATTTATTACTGCTTAAATAGGAAGGAAAGAATATTAAAAATATATCATTATAAAGCTAATTCTGAAATTGAAAACTGCTCTATTTATAATTTTTATCTAAAAAAATTAAGCAAAGAACTGTACTTTATCTACTGCCCAAAAAAAGCACTTGCTTTAAATATTTTGGGAGACAATTGGTTTCTTGCTTGCTTTGATACCGCTTTAGAGAAGACTCACCCGGAACCGCCTGTAAGTGAAGTCTTGCGACCTGCGTCGCTTTTCCATCTCTATCTATCAATTCTATCATTTATTCAAATCAAATGAGCGACATTGAAATAACACAACTAGAAAATGCTACCGAGCGAGAATGTTATAATTACCTACCTACGTTTTTGCTCTTTGGGTATGAAACCCTAAAAAGGCATCGGTGGTCTCATGGGTGAACATTCGAAAAGTATCGAGTACGTAGGTACTTGTATTTACTTGTATCGGAACATCACTAGTAGAAAAACTTACATTTATTCGTGATCAAACAATTATCATATTTATCCTAAAGCAATAAGCACAATAAGTGCGTAAGATGAGACCATATCAATCAACTGCATGTTGTTATCACATGATTGACGGAGGGAGAGGAACGAAAAAGTACCTACGTGAATTAAAGTAAAAGGGCATTGCAATAATTTCTTATAGTTTAGACAGCAGGTATCTGTGCGCGATTACTTAATTATTCTGATTCCGAGTTTTATTATTACTATTCGATTATTAGTAATTGAGTACCCAATCGTAAAAGTATTGAAGCAAGAAATAGGGCATACTCTGGTAACAAACAGTTCCTATTGGCAAAGTGAATGTTACAAGTAATAAAAAAAATTGACTGCAATTATTTGAAATTTTAGCGATTCAACTGTTGATATTTATTGTTTTGCATATTACTGTACATGGAAATAAAACTAGCAAAACAAAGTAGGTGTAAATTGGGGTTTCTGGATCAGAGGAGATCCAGAAACACCCAATTTACCCATCATTCATATTATTCAAAGAATGAACAAATAGCTGTTTATTATTCATAATATAAATATGGTTTTTAAAAGATTTTGTTTTTTTTTCTTCTTCATTTTTTTATTTTCTATTTCTTGCTGTCTACTCTCTTCACATAGGAACTCGCAATTCTCCCCCACTCGAACGTAGGCCATCTATCAATCACTCAATCATCAGTTTTATCGGTCCGAACGGTTGTTGTGTGTATAATAAACTGTATATTAACCTGATTGCATCGATTCAGATGCTCGATAATGCTTTGATTATTTTATTGTTAGGATTGTCATCTTCTGGCAGAAACTCAAAGCGTATAATGACATCTGAATCAGGTATCACTATTTCATGTATTAGGTTCGTTTCATTATCATTCATAATATTATGGTAAAATAAACCTTCTTGCATTGTATCGTTGACCTGATATTTTGATGAATTTGCTTTTGATTTTTTATGAGCATGCTTCATATTATTACCAACATATATAGTTTCACCTTTTGCATTCTTCATAATAAGTTTACAAAAACCTTTGGAAGTACATTTCACAGAATCTTGCATTGTGACTTTTTTTTTTCAATTATTTTCTCAATTATTTTCTTTTTTTTTTAATTGTTTATTTTCGTTTATGACCGATTCAACCGTTCAACTACAATTGTAGGAATCGAATGTTAAAAATATATGTAATAAAATTATTATAAACAGTTTTATAATAGAGATTCAAAGATTCCTTCATCAGACAATCTATCTCTCATCCTTTACTTTAAAATCATTTTACTTAAACTTTTCGGTAACATAAAATATGGATGGGGAATTTAAATAGTCTAATAATTTAACAAGAAAATATTTATTTAAAAATTTTATTATCAAAGCACCATTTATTTAAACACAATACATTTTTCAAAGCACATACAGAGTCATGATAAATACAGTTATACAAATTATTAGAACCTTTATATTGATCATACAAGCTTAAGAAATTAGGGCAACCCCTGTCTTCTAAATTACATATATTCTTATTTTTATTTTCTAAAATAGTTTTAAGCCACAACACTTTTTCTAAACCTTTAGTATAGATAAATTTATCTCTTAAAATATCTGCAATTAAATTTTGATGGCTTGAATAAGGCACAAATCCTTCCCCCCAGCATATCTTTCTATTACGTTCAATCCAACAGACTTGCCGCCTTTCTAGTTTTGTCAAATTGTAAAACGGAAACGGAGGCTTAATTAAAAATACTTGAACTTTTTTATCACATATCACAGCAATTTCTTTTAAGATAAATTCATTTGTTTCTGTTTTAAAACCTTGAACGTCTACAATAGCATTCATGATAACCTACGCACAATGTTGCTGAGAGGTTTGTATTCAACAAGCCGATCGTTTATAATCAAACAGTAAGCAGTTGTCTTATCTGGTATTGATGCAGAACATTCAATTTCTAACCGCACGTCTACTGGACCTGATTTTAGACTATCGTTTTGCCTTGAACAGTCTAAGATAAAGAGGGGGGCTTTTTCTTTGAAGTCCCTTAAATCTAACAACGGGTCTATCGGACAGTTGTAATAAGACTGACGAAATTTCACATACATTTCATATAATATACTATATTTGTTCTCGAGAAACTTTAAACTCATAGGTTCATATGGATAATATTGTGAATTTAAAAAAAGAGTAACGTTTGTCACTTCACAATGATCGAATATTGAACTGTCTTTAGTTTTATTGTTTTTTCTATTAGTTTGTAAACCAAAAATGACATATCTAGGTTTTTCTAATTGTGAAGCAGTCTTAACTGACCAAGAATGCTTTGTGGTTTTAGGGAGTAATGGATACTCATATAAATCCCAATTCCTAAAAGCCATTTGAATAGGTTTATCCCTTTCTAAATGTTTTAAAAGTGTCAGTCGTTCTCGATCTGAAACTTTTATGTGGGGAACCCTCCATTGAACTCTTTGTATATCTATTTCAAAACGAGTAATATCATCAGTAAGAATAACACTGTTTAGGTTAGAGTTACTTCTATTCATTATAAGTTCATGTTTACAATTTATCACAATTCTGTTATAATCCTCTGCAAACCCTAATAACTTATTTAATGGTATCACAGCACTAAAATGCCCATCACTTTGGAACCCCTCTAAGTTCCAACCCCATATAGCGGCAACTCTATTTTCTGCTTCATTTAATGATATGTATGATTTTATTGTTGATGTTATTCCAGAATTTTTTATACGGTCGATTTCAATACCATTCATTTCATATCTGATGTCTTGAAACAGATACATAACAGGGTTATTAGTGAACGTAACAGTTTTCTTGATCGGATTCCCATCTTTACCGAAGAGCTTTGCTTGGCCTTCGATGTAAATTGAACTGGCTGATGGTAGCACGTATATGTCTTGTTGGTGTATGGGGATTCTGATTTCATCATTTTCTCTAAAGCTGTTATTGTAGGGATTGTATGTATGGACTTCATAACTTTCAATCGAAGTGTCGAAGTGCGGTAATTCAGTAATCTGTAGTATATTCATACTTTAAACCCTAGGGCTATAAGAAAATCTTTATTTGCTTTAGTCAATTTCTCAACTTTTTTCTTAGGTCTTTGCACTTTGGCAATCGTAGAAGAACTGAGACGTTTTGTTTTCACTGGGATGTTTTTATAGTATACTATCATTTTGTTATTCTTAAATGAAGACGTAGTTGAATATATTCTTCCCCAAAGTTAATACAGTGGCCAAATTGATCAACAATCCTAACAGATATAGATGAAATTATATTTTTGTTTATTGGATAGTAAATAACGTTTTGCGGTTTTTCCATGCACTGATGACCTGGAGTAGTATCAGATACAAATTCATGAATGAAATGAGTTGGTAATCCGTTGCAGTAGGAACCGTAAACAAGATCACATTCAATTCTGATCACAGATAGACTGCTGTTATCAATGGGAATATTTGGTGTTGAATTTAATACTGAAAAGTATAGCAAACCGCACTCGTATTGATCAGATAAATGTAGTGGTGGTTGAAAGTATGTAACCAGTTCCGATTTATTTCCAGAGATGGTAACCGTAGTAGACATGCTCGTATACTGAACTCTTTTGCAAGATTCTGTTTATTTTATTCGTTCATTATACCAAAAATTCTTCAAAAATTTTAAACAAAGATGTCCACAATTAAAAGGATGATCACGCTGAATATTATCACAATTATAGTGAACTTCGGAACCCACGTATTTTATAAATTCCTTTGGAGGTTTAAGATTTCCATAACTGTCAAAATACTCAATATAATCATTGTATTTTACATAGGCTACCCAATGAGAACCATGATTTTTAGAGCTATCTAAATTAATAACTCCACATTCTTTTTTAAAAGGGTGTTTAGGGAGCTCATCTCTCATAAAGACACCTCTAAAATAGGGAATATTATTTCCATACTTCAAAATGTCCAAATTACTCAAGGCTCGTTTAGGTAGCCGATATTTTAGTTTTTTTCTCTCGATACGAAAATTCCGAGCCCATCTTTATGCGGTTTAAGGTGTAGTCCTTTGCCGATGCAGAGAGCCTCCATCTTCTCATTGTGCCTCTTCGATTCAGCATACAACTTTTTTGCCATCTTGAATTCATTTATGGTTTTAGCAATACCAGCTGCACCACCTGCTAGAGCGCCTGCCGCAGATAATCCCGCAAAAATAGGAATCAGAGGTAATACTCCACCAGATTTTGGTATAGGAATAACACGAGGAAGTTTAATGGACGAATCATTAGCTAATTCTCTGGTAGCGGCCATAGCTAATTCTATCGCCACCTTTTTGCATTTTGGTTTTAATTTTTTTATATGTCTTTTTGTTTTGCTAATAACATTTTTAAATTTATTTTTCAAACCTTTTCCAGATGTAATTTTTGGACAACACTTTTTGTTACCTTTTTTTAGACCAGAACCAGTTTTAATTTTTGTTAATATAGATTTGCTTACTAAACGTGCCGCAAGTTTTTCCCCTACACTCGCATCCAGGGCAACTGCTCGCTTTTTCGCCATATTTAACAAAACTAAATCTGCCTTGTGGCGATCCTTTAAGTTTGAAGAATTATGATAGGCAATGTCGTGTTCTTTGCAATATTCGTCTAATTTATTAATGCCTTTATCTCCACGTGAAAGCCTTTTTATTAATTTAGTGCCAGGTCCACAATAATTGTATCCTGGTAAATGTAATTCAAATGGTAAATTATTTATAAGCCAATTGAGAAGACTACTCTCTCCAAAACACATCATAAGACTGATGCATCATAGGATGAACACTTAATAAATATTCGACTTGTCAATCCAACTGTTTTCAGAAGAAGACAAACCTAACCATTTTACTAAAACCCTATTTCCTTTTCTTCTAAGAACTTTCTCGACTAGATATAAATTGGGATATTTTGTCTTTTGCAGCTCTTGTACATAAAATGCACCTAAAATGGGCTGACCTCTGATTGTATCTTCAATTAAGTAGGTGATAGGAGTTGTATATTGTATTTTTCGAATTTTAAATATTTCTGTCGACCAGTTGGGGGTATATCCTTTTTCAAATGTTCCTTTGTACTTACTGATACGCACATAATCACCAACTTTAAATTTATTTTTTATACTATTGGTTTTTATCAACCTGAAATATCTCCCTAATATGCGTTCTTTATTAATATTATCCACGTTTGCGGGGATTTCATCAATAGTCCGATGATAGGTGTGATTGTATTCGTAAATAACATTATTAAGGGTGTTAACTATCCAGTTATAGTCACCTTTTAAACTAAACTCCTTATACAGTTTAGATTTCAATGTTCTGATAAATCGCTCAACTATAGATGCCTTTTTTGCTGAGAAAGTTGAATAATGGTTTATATTATAAGAATTCATAAGTTTTTGAAATTTATTATTATAAAATTCTGTTCCATTATCCGTTTGCAGATTTTTAGGAATACGCCCTTTATCCAACAAAGTTTTGAAAGAGTTACACACGTCTTCTTTGGATTTACTTTTTATAGGAAAGGTCCAAGCATATTTCGAAAATGTATCAATAACGGCTAGAATATATCTGTAATTTTTATTTTCTTTTGAAATTGATTGCATATCAATTAAGTCTGCTTGCCACAGGTCATCTATATCTTTCATTATAACATGTCTTCGTGGATAGTTCACCCTCACATTTTTATGAATTTCGTTAATCACGTCAGCTTTGCTCATGTTTACAATTCGGTATATTTGTCTTGAATTCAACTATAATACTGAATAAAAAGGATATTATTGTGACTATTTATTTATTATTTAATTATATCAGCTTCTTTTAATTCTTCGATTATAGATAAAATTTCATTATCATGGTTTGTATTACCGGCATCTCTGGAAGCAATTAATAGCTTCAATCTATCAACCAGTTCGTTAGGATTATCCCAATATACCAAGTCAGTGTTATTTTTGTACATTTTCAGGGTTGGTAAGCTTCCTCCTTTAGTGATAACATTATTGTAGGATTCGGAAAACAGTGGTTTGATTATTTCACGATATTTTATACCTTTATCGCCTCTAATTTGCCCATTAGGATTAAAATCTCTCTTATGTGCATTTGTATAATATAACATATCCTTATAGACAAGTTTATCTTTGCTCGATATTAGTTTTAAATCAGGTTTTCTTCGAAGTAAAAGTTCTTTTAAACCAGGAGTTAAAATGTAGTTTTTGTCACCAACTTTAATAAAAATGGCATTATCGTCATTCAAACTATCCATTTTAGAAAATGAAACTATTGAATTACCCATTAGTAAATTTTTGTTTTCACTTCTTATTCCAAATGGTATATTTACACCATCATAAATATCATGGATATCACAACCCTCTAATGATATTTCTAAATCTTCCAGTAATTCCGTTGCGGGAGACTTTTTATCGAACTGTGCCGATTTCAGCTTCGGATCATAGCAGTCTTCAAACTTTGTAGATGAGCTAGTATTAATGTCATCCAATTCGATGTCGTCACAATTAGAGTGTGTTTTTTCTAAATTTTGTATTTTTTCTATGGTTTTATTCGAATCAACTAGAGTTTTAAGGGGATCTGTGACAGGTTTTAACATTTTATCGAGTGATAAATTCATTGAGTGTTCCTGGTTTTTCATCTGTTTTATTTTATTCTTTATGGAGTCTACAGACTTCATTAATTCTATTTTAATATTTTTCTCCATACCTATTTAATATTATAACAACCACTTTCAGCTAAAGAATAAATAATACTGACTTTTTTCTGTGTGTAACACACTTATATTTATATAACATCAGTCAAATTTAAAAAATATATCAAAGTTCTGCCTATACCGTCCATTATTTAATGATGATTCTTTGTTAATAAGTAAAAAATTGTAAGGCTTACTCCAAACAGTTTGACAAATGTTTTTGAACTGTTTCCATTGTAGATCAGAACTAACATGCTCTTCGTAAATATGTTTTAAATTCACATCATCTTGTTTAAATATTATAATTAAATTAACATTGTCACGTAGTAATTGTTTCGGAATTTTAGAATAGGTTTGAGATAAATAGAAACAGTCGATTCGTTTATGTCGACCCATACAGAAATAATTGCGTATATTAACTTGATTTTCACATGCAACATCATCAAATATAAATACAGAATTTGTTAAAGCTTCACTTGGAGAAATGACATCTTTATGATCATTGAACTCATAGAAATTAACCTGTGGTACTCTTTTCAATACTTCAGTCAAGAAACGGTATTTAGGTTGAAAAGAAGTCTTAGAGTAAAGATATAGATTTCTAAATTTGAGCCCATTTTCATGCAGCAGTAAACTAATCATAACATTTGTTTTACCACAGTTCGATGGACCGCATATTATACAGCGAATGTTATTCGGCAATAAAGTGCTATGTCTGATGTGGTGAACAGAGTCACTTAATTTTATATTATTAACACTTAGGGATATGGGTTGCTTGATCAACTTCATTTTGTCGATTAATTCAAATGTTATTTAACATTCATATATATACCTACATACATGCACTCACGCCTTTTTCCACAGGGGATGTAGGTTAACCATATACACCTACCTGCATATGCAACTTATTAGCGTATGCGACTGACCTTCTTAATAAATATGTACCATCTTTTTAACCAGATTTTATGCAAATAAATTAAGTTTGAAATTTAAAAAAAAATCTATTTAAGAATGTCTTGAGTGCAAAAACAAACTATACTCATCTTATAGATTAAATAGGGCACCTAAAAAGAAAATTTATTGAATACGATAGTGACATAGAAATAAGTGCTTGTCACTATTTTTTATTATAATGAATAACAATAATGAAAATCAGGTTTAAAAGATAAATATATTTTATTTAAATATAATCGTGTTATATGCCTAAAATTAATAAAAAACAAAATGATCTTATTAGTCTAAACAGGGTTTTAGGAACATTTTACAAATAAAAATAGTGTTTACATCGATTTAATGAAATAAAGACATACAGATATTACATTAACAAATTAGATATATATTTTATATCTAAAGCTTTTACATGACACCGTCACAATGACCCCAAGGTAGCGTATTTATTTGATTCGACTGAACTTGTATTTTGTCATCAACTCTTTTCAAAATTACTTTATTAACTGCTTGTGAATACAATATATGTTTAATGGATTTAATCATATTCATTTTACGCTTTAATTCAACATTGTTAAATAATGCTTCCTTATAGTTGGATGTATCCAAACTTTTAGTAATTGGCTTTGACACTCCTTTTGCTTTTTTAATTTGTATATTCAGCGTTTTAATAGAGTAAAGTTTTGCTCTTAATCCAATAAATTCCATGATTATATCACCTCCCAATTCGTCCTTAAATAAGCCAGGTACTTTTTCGTTAACTTTTGGTATGCCGTAAGGATTATTAACGTCAAAATTGCTAGTGTCAAATTCATGCATATTATCTTGCATATCTTTGTAAAAATCAGGTGTCTGTATTAAGTACAGTAAGCTATCAGTATCGGTATAACATAGTTTGGCATTATCACCATACTTATGTCTTATAAAATTGTAATGGAAATTATATAAATGTTGTTTTGAGTATTCAAGCACAGCAAATCCAATATATATCGGTCTATCTAAAATAAGCTTTTCATGACTCAGTTGCACTGCGATAAAATTCTCGTTAAAAATAGAAATACTTTTTAGATTTGGTTTCGTAATCAATTTCTCTGCTCCCAGTGACTTATTAGTTTTATTCGAGCTGTCATTCCATCTAGTAACTAATTTAACATCAACCTGTTTACGTTTATTTTCGATTGTCTTGCCGAATATTGAATTATTCAATAGCTTGAAGAAATCTTTTTGAAATGGTGTTGATGCTGCTTGCCGTAATTTAGTATTTAAGTCTATATATTTTTTTAAAAAGTTGTCTTGTCGAAATTGAAGTATTCTATGAATTTTTTTTAATACTAGGCCATTTCTAAGACATTCCTTCAAATGAACGTAGTGTATTATGTAATTATATTTATCATACAAATTAGCAATTAATTTAGGTGTCTTTCCTCCAATAGGTATAAATTTTTCAGGAGCGAATGGCAAGTCACTATGTAAATTATGTAAATGATCTGGATACATCATATCAACTTCTAAAATATAACCGTTGTCAGCATCGTCAGGAATATCGAACAAATTAAAATTCTCAATACTCTTCTGTTTCATAAATTTAAAATGTGATATGGGTAACTTCTTTGTCATAGCATAACCGTAAAGATTGTTACAGTCAAGATATATTAAATATGTTGAAGGTTTGGAATCATCAAATTGAGGTAAGTAAATGTTATTGGCTTCAGCATATCGATGAGTGCACTGTGCCAGCCCTCCACGGATTCCTTTTTCTAACATTTGATAAATTTCTAAATCATTAATCAGCTCTAGTTCAACGCCTGTGTAAAAAAGCATAGCATCCCAACTCAAACTAGGTGAAGTAACATAATATGCAGGATCAAGATTATAATTCTTTAAACATAAGTTTCTAAAATTTTCGAATACATCACAGAGCAAAAGTACATCACTTTTTAAATATAGGTCAGTGTACTCGCCAATAGAACCAATATTAAAATATTTCCAAACAGTTTGTACGTGTTTATATTCATGATCTGTTATATCTTTCATTAACAAGCTGTTATAAAAACAATCTTTTGATGGTAGTTCGGTTTCATTATATTTATGCCATGAATTAATATATTCATACGGATAAATACCTTTTCTTCTTATTAAATCGAATTGGTCCTTGTCAGAATAATGGGAGGACAAATGCACGAAATCATCGTCGGATAAACTTTTAGTCAATGTATCAATACTTGAACTAAGAAACTGAAAAGAATCTATAAATTTAATTTGTACAGGCATTCTATTGTTATCTGATTTTATAATTTTCGTTATGGATAAATACTTTTCTTTTGTTTTGGGAATAACTTTTATTTCACCTTCGTATTTAGACAGTTCCGTGATAAATATGTGGGCATCGTAACCAGATAAATTATGAAATATAACAGGTATGAATGGACATACTTTAAATGAAATATTACATTGCGAATGAGCTGCACCTCTATATTCAGATGTAATATGATCATGGTCACGGACTTTATCGTCAAATAACAACTGCTTGCATATGTGACATATAGTTGCACTACAATAATCGTTAATTTGTTCTTTAGTCATTGGTTTCATGGGTCTTTTTGTTATTAAAATCTTATGAATTAACTGTGCGTCCTTCATAATTTTTTTGATAAATACTTGTACACAATCTATTCCTCTGTATGAAACAAATTTATTTAAGCTCCTGTCATGGGAACAACATATATAATATGCAAAACAAGATGGTTGGTGACATTTATTTCTTACAGTACTTTTATCGGGATTTGGTTCTTTAAAATCAGATAATAAACATTCGAAATCAGCATATATAACAAAGTTAATTTTTTGCTGTCTCTCATAATGTTTGAATTTTAAAAAACTGTCTCTTTCTGGTAATATCGTTATAATCTTAGAACAATTGTGTGAAGCGTATTTTGTTTCACTAGTATAAAACTGTAGACATGTTTCACATAAATACATTGTACCTTTATGATGTGATACCTGTCTTCTGACTAGACGCTTAAGGTCTTTAATTAAACAGTAATGGGCGCTGCAGTTCTGTTCTAAATACAACAAGTTAACGTGTTTAATTCTCTTGTTATTGGTAACATATAAAGGACCAGTAACAGTATGATGCTTGTCTAATCCGTAAATATTTACACTTATTTCGGAATTATTTTTTTCAAACAACTGAATATCTTTATGTGATGGTGGAAATGACATACCCTGTGTATTAAATATCGAATTCACATTTGGGTACGAGCTAGGTCTACAGGCGTTATTTTTAGCCGGAAATAACGCTGCAGCTATGCTCCACAAAAAACAGCAATTATCACTATTTTGTATGTTCAAACAGCTTTTTGTATTCTTAATTTTAGGTGGCAAATCGATATAAGATCCACCTCGCATGGGTGAATACTTATTAATATTAATTTCTAAATGACTTACAGACATAAATGCCCATCCAGATTTGCAGTGCTCAAATTCAGTTAATTTCGTTTTATAAATCTCTTTTATATTTGAATATAACTCATCACAATCAGTATTTTTGTATATGGTTTTATATTTTGTATTAAATGACTTCAGTTGCTGCTCACCTGATACGGGTAGCACAAAATAAGCAAACAACTCGAAGTTCACTTTGATACAGTCATGTTTCAATAAAGTCAATTCAATAATTTTAAAAACATCGTCTCGCTTTCCATCTAAAAACGCCTCCGCTAGAAGGTACTCGTCTTCTTGAGATGGATTTAAGCGATAAGTCATTATTCTATTTTTAAACGCTGTGGCTATAATATCAACATTCAAAAATGATGATTTAATTAAACAGTTTGATTTATGAATATTAGTTCTCTTATGATATCTGTATTCATGTACTGGGATCTCAATTTTGCATTTATCACAATAAATAATATTAGCGCTTGATGATGAATTATCAGGTGGTTGAACTGAAAAGAAAAAATACAGTAACTAGGAATATTTAATGAAAAAATTGAAAAAGATATAATAGTGATTAAACAATATTGATTATGTGTTAATTATAATGTTTGTAAATAATGATTAACTATAATATAATAGAGCATAACATAGGTATTTATTTTAAGTAAGTACAAATAAGTAACACTACATTTGGGTATACATGTACTTTTAGGTATAATATAAGTTCGTAGGACAAATAGTTGATTATTATTGATACGAATTAATAAAAGTGCATGGACAGTCTTGAAACTCTTTTCTAACACTCTTAACATATTCAGTTAACTGTTTCCAAGACTGAGATTCCTTTTCACACTTATTTTTAATTGTTATGACTGAGTGGCGCCACCTATTTACCGGTGGCACTCGTTCAATGTCATCACAGTTATATATCTTTAATTCTGCGTAATAACTGCCTGATTTTTTTTCATCTATTTGCCTCGAAAAACCGTTCGCCAATCTACGTGTAATATAAGAGTAGATTGGTTGAAAGCTTTTACCCGTTGTTGCCGGCAAGTTATCGTCATCAGAATCGCTTCCGAATAAATCGCGGGCTGTCGGTCTAGTGGTTGGCTTCGTCTTCTTGCTGTATGATGGCTGGCTGGTGGACTCATGCGACGACTTGCGCTTCTTTTTCTCCGGCTTTGCCTTTACCGCTACGGTTTCCGGTACCGACTCATCATCAGACGGGAAAAGCTGCTCTGCATTACACTTAGACCTAATAGAAAAATAGAAAGTTTATTAACTATAAATAATAGTGACAATTTACCAATCTTCTTATCGATTAACTAGTAGCTAGCGTTCTATTAAAGTTTAAACCCTGTATGTAAGTGTGTAATGGCTTTAAACATGATTGAGAATATCTGTAAGAGTATGCAGATTTCCTCTTATTATTTTCCTTCCATTAATAGAACAAATTATCAACAGATAAATGATTATCGTTTTATTGAATTCTTAATCATTTATTTAATTCAAGTTCATTATTCAATTATTCATCGTTTGATTAAAATTAAATGATGAATGATTGAATAATGATAAATCATTGAATATAAGAATAGTTACATAACATTATATGATAATATATCTTCACTACATTATATCTACTCATTACGTATTTCCTAATGTGAAATATTAGCAACACTGTACGATCTGGGTATCGAACCCAGGGCCTCATGATCAATAGTAGAGATTGCGAGCACTCGACAAAAGAGAATATATTAGAATACTTGAATAGGTAATACGAATACACAGACAATAAAACAACGTCACTTACATTTTTTAAATAGCGCAGCGAAGAACTGGTGTAGGTACTTGTAATGGAAATAAACTTGGTACTGATTAACTCGTACACGA
This sequence comes from Acronicta alni, assembly GCA_964056405.1. NCBI lineage: Eukaryota > Metazoa > Arthropoda > Insecta > Lepidoptera > Noctuidae > Acronicta > Acronicta alni. The sequence goes on along the minus strand of CAXKSV010000016.1, from coordinate 2,258 downwards.
TGATGACACTAGCTCTTGAAGAAGTGTTATGTGGTTCAACTTCAGCAGCAGGACCCTTAAATAGCGCTAAATCTACGTCATATTATCCCAAATATGGATAGAGGCACGTGTTGTGAAAATGCAGTGTCAGCTATCCGCATCCAGACGATTTGTGTTATGATTAATTTTACCCGACTGCGTGAAGCAAAAGACGGTGATTTGCTTATCAACTGTTATTTTTATAGAGGGTTTTTATCAAGTCAAGTCAAGATCTGTTATGTTCCATAATATTGTTTAAAGCAAAGTTGAAGCTAGTTTTCGAACTATTATATAAAATATGTTTAATCCGTGTAAATCTTGATAGAAGTATAGATATATCTATGAACCGTAATATTATGTACAAATAAGAATAAAAAGCTTTACTTACCATTCTGTTTGTGACGTACCAATTAAATAAGCTTGAATATTACAATAATAGCAGACGAAACCGAACGTAACAATAGTATGTCAATATTGCTAAGTATATTGTTTTGATCTTCTCCTTATAAATAACCACATACATTGCAAAAATTATTATGATTGACATACTAGCTATATACAATGACTTTGCCTGTCGATTTTTCTCAACTGCATGTATGAAAAAAATACAATGAACAAACACATTGTGGTATTTATTTTATTTATGATATTTTTAGTAAACAATAAGTTAATCGACACGTGTCGAGATGTCGGGGGTTTCAATTTCATCGTCCGATTTTGTATAGGATATAATATATCTATAAAAACGTACGATTTTGAACTCTATAGATTAAAATTATGTGGATATATAAATAAAAAAATAAAATAATCTCTATTCAAGTTCTACAGCTGGCTGAGGGCAACTGTCTTTATTGTGTAATATCGGTAAGTTTTAATATTATTCCTCAGTATTTTTTACAATTAAAAATAAAATATTACCAATACTATTATCAGGCAGTAGAATCGTTATTTAATATAGGTACCTAGGGGTCATACTTACATAAGTATTTATTTCTACATAACACTTTGTTTCAACCATAATTATAAATGTTATGAGAATTGAGATAGAATAACTAAATAATTTAAAGTATCTTAGCGGCTTAGCGGTCATAGCGTCTGGTGTATCTAACCAGAAGACGCAGGTTCGAATCCTGCCCGCCAACCGATTTTTTCCTTCATTAAAATAATTGATTGACCGGCGAAATGTGGGTGTACATTAGTACACCTCTGCCTAACCCTTCGGGGAATACAGGCGTGATGGTATGTTAAAATAATTGATAATCTTAGCATGGAAAATGCTTAAAAAATACAAAAAGATAATTTAAAGTAAATAAAATATTAATACATTTTTTGCATTTTTCTAGGTTCTTAACAAAAGTCTAGACATAGAATTAAGTATGTCACGCTCACCATCCTACAGTCCTGTTTTAGATCAAATTGACCAACAATGTAACGTAAGTACCTCAGTAACCATCGATTGTAACAATTGAATTCATATTTGATGCTGTTTAATAACACAAAATCATACATAATATTTATATTTCAGAATTTGATAGAGGGCTCAGATCCAGTTCTTAATCCATTTTACTATGCTCAAGACCGAGAGGGCTGGTACGCTGAAGTAGCGGCGAATGCATGTGAAGAGAGTAGACAGCAAGAAATAGAAAATAAAAAAATGAAGAAGAAAAAAAATAAATCAAAATCTTTTAAAAATAAATCCTATATAATGCGTAAAGAGCCCGGGCATGTTCACCGAATAATAAAAATAATTGTCCATGATGTGGATGGTCGTAGTATGGAAGAAGTAGATAGTGACCCTGATAGTGCAAGCGTGAATATACAATATTTAGTGCGAAGTGATGTTGATGAAATCATGAGTGAAACTGAGTATTTAGTTACTAAAATTGTTAAAAAATTAAGTTCAGCTTCATGTATTTGATATTTATAATATAATCATCCTAAATAAATAAATCAATATTAGGTACTTTGCTTTTTATTTCTCCGTCATTATAATTTAAGTAAATAGCCACTGCGCTACATATAAGGCGGTGTGATGGACAATAGCGACGCCCATTCCATTTTCGCTGTCGTGTGGAACAGATCCCGACTGTTGCTCGACATTTCATGTGCGTGTCATTGAATTGTTGAAGAAATATAATAATTTAACGATGAAAAATTTGAATACACATGAATGTTGAAAGTTAATGATGAAGGAATAGACTTAAAGTTGACTACTCCATCATTCTTTTGATTAACTGTTA